>JAHFWG010000078.1:474947-485112 GCA_020233015.1 Callinectes sapidus | reverse complement strand
CCCCCAACACACACACAGACACACACTATATACTATATACCCACCCCAAAAAATAACCACCCTTCTCCCCCATCTCTCTCCTCTCCCCAACCTCCCATACACCCTTCAAAAACCCAACTAATCATAAAATAACCTCCAAAAACAACGAAAGAAAGAGAGACACAGACAACAACAACAACAAAACCATACTATACATCCCCCTCCCCCAAAAACACACACACAAAGACACACCACATACCCCCAAAATAACCACCCCTCCCCCCTACCCCCCTTCTAACCACCCCTCCCCCCTTCACCCCCTCCCCAACACACTGACCGAGGCCGGGTACTGGACATCAAGGGTATGCGTCACTTCGATAGCCGGGGAGGTCTCAATGCGGCAGACGTAGCGCCCAGCATGACTCCTCCTCACCCCGCTCAGAGTGAAGGAGTTCCCCACCTTACTGAGACGCATCAAGGGCTTCAGCTGAGAGAGAGAGAGAGAGAGAGAGAGAGAGAGAGGGAGGGGGCCAGGGGGAGGTTGGAGGGATGAAAGAAGAAGGAAGAAGAGGAAAAGAAGGAGAGATAATGGTGAAGTTGGAAGAGATAAGCGTGAAAGACCATAGGGAAGTGAGAGAGAGAGAGAGAGAGAGAGAGAGAGAGAGAGAGAGAGAGAGAGAGAGAGAGAGAGAGAGAGGGGAAGGAGAGAGAGAGAGAGAGTCATTATAAACACGGTACACCTTCAGCAATCAATAAAGTTTCTTCTGTCAAATCTTTCCTTCAAAATGTTTACCTTGAAAACAAGGAACAGAGACAAAAAAGAGGAAAAGTGGAGAAAGAGCAGAATTAGGAGGAAGAGGAGGAGGAGGAGGAGGAAGAGAAGGCAGAAGCAGATGATCCTCCACCACAGACACAATGAAATTTGAGGTGGCGCTTATTTCCTGCTCATTAGCCACACCTGCTTGCGAGTCACGTAACTCAGATAACTTGTCTAACACACGCAGGGAGACGCTGCTAAGTCAGCGAATTAACTTCGTAATCAGGAGGTGGTAGTGCTAATAGAGCTGATGGTGGTGGTGGTGACGGTAGTGGTTGAAGGGGGGAATTGGGGAGAGGAAAAAATAAAGGAGGAAGAAGAGGAGGAAGAGGAAAGTCAAACACGTGGTTTGCTGGCGTCACAAGTGGAGGAAGAGGAGGAGGAGGAGGAGGAGAGAGGGGTGGGAGCTGAAATGAGTAGGGAGGAAAGGGAAGGGGGAGGGACGGTGCTCAGAAAAGTCCCCACCCACCTTCGTCTTCCCTCCCTCCCTCCCCTTACTCGCTATCTCTCTCCACACCCTCCCCTTTCACCACTCTTGTCACGTCACTAAGAATAGCCAAGATATTTTACCTTCCTTGATAATAATCTAGGCTGAGTGTGTGTGTGTGTGTGTGTGTGTGTGTGTGTGTGTGGGTGGGTGGGTGGGTGGTTGAGTGGGTGTGTGTGTGTGGGTGGGTGGGTGGCGTTGTGTTGTGTAGGTTTCATGTACTTTTTTGCGAACTTAGTATTTTGTTCTTAGCGGTTTCAGAGCAAATATTTTTGTCCTACATAATAATCACCCTTTGATGGAGGAACAATTGAATCTCGAGGAATAATGGCTCATTATGGAAAATATCTCTAGGATTTTTTTCGAAAATTCTTTTCATTCCGCCAATAACATTCTGTTACTCATTTTAACAATTCTATTTAGAGGATACTTCTTACAAAACTATAAGTATTTAGAGGATGCTTCTTATAAAACCATTTTATTGAGCACAAAACTAATAAATAATTTGTTTCATCATTATGCTGATTCAGGGACGAGGCGGTGGCGTCCCGCGAGAACAGTTTTCATAGCGACGCAGGTCACTTTTAGGCTTCTGGACCCAACCCGTGGCCAAGGGTCACGTACACATTATGTTTGGCTTCTTCAAAAGCAAAACAAAAGACAAAGTTGTTAACAAAGATAAGAACAGTGACAGTGTTAAGGAAAAAAAGAAAGACAAGACCAATAAGGAAGACAAAGATGTAAAAGTCAGTGTTCGTAAAGGAAAGGACGAAAAGGCTTCTAAATCGATCTTCAGGAAAAGCAAGTCCATCGAGCGAACGAAAGAAGGGAACGAGAACCGAGTTTCAATTGCCAGGAAGAGTCAGAGCCTCGACTCCCGAGACTCTGGAGAGTGGAGCGACCATGAGCAGCTGTCACGGCAGGACAGCGGGGCTACCGAAAGCGAGGAGGCTGCATTGTCACCAGGACCCACTGGAAGCGGCAGCAGCTCCGAGGAAGCAGCACGCCCTTCCTCGTCCTGCCCCGACGCTGACACACGCGCTAGTGATGGGAATGGTCTCAAAAATTCAGATTCTTTCGGATCCTCAGTTTTGACTGACTCTTTAACGTCATCACAGGAGGGAGAGGTGCAGACGGGCATTGGGGGACTGGACGAACGAAAACATGAAAGACATTCACCGGAAGTACAACAGAAGAACGAAACGGACAATAATTTAGTTTCCCCTAAGATTATTGGCCAGCCACGGTATCCAAAGACGGAAAATACGTATTCAATAAACTCAACAGTGAAGAGCAACACTCAATCCACTGCATCCATAATCACACCTCCCCAAAGATTAGGCGGAGTTGCATCCACCTTGATGATGAAGCCGCCTCTCAATCCGCGATTAGTGGCGCCAAGGGGACCTCTGGCCACCACTGTTACGTCTTTCACTGCCTCGCTGACAGAATCTAGTGGAGAAAAAGACGAAAGGACCCTCACGCCGTCCCCTGGCATGGTGACGCCGCCTGCTTCGCCGGGTCTTCTATCATCACAAGTCGGTTCCCTTCACCAGAATGCCACTATTTCTCCTGAAAGACCGACGTCCCCAGATGGCCGAACTTCAATGCTGTCCACTCCATCCAGCTCCACCTCCAGTCTCTCTAGCCTCACTGCCCGTCCAATATCTCCTTCAGGACGACGCACACCCCCTGGTCCACGTATGGGCACTGGTGGCCGATTGACGTCATCTCCAACGGCCAACCGAAAGTCTGTCAGGACAAACATTAAAACTAATCCGTCAGTGGGGTCCCGAAGGGCAGGTTCTCACTCCCCAGTTAACTCGCCGCCATCCCCAGGGACATCTGCCTCTTACGTTGAAGCTGACAGCCTTAAGACCCCGCCGTCTTCACCAGTTCCATTGAGGCAGAGGTTCTCTGAGCAAGTGGTTTCAGTAGGCTCCGCTGAAGGAAGCATCCCGGCTCGAACACCAACAGATCTCACATCGAGGCTAGTAACACTTTCTCCACCTATTGTTCGAAGAGGAATTGATCCATCAATAATTTCATCTCAGAATAACAACTCGCTACCTTCACCTCCTGGCAGACTCGTGCAAGGTTCTTCGCCCCCGCCACCACCACCAAGACTCAGTGCATCTAATGAGGGGAAATCCGAAGGAAGCATTAGCCCTACAACTCAGCGTAGCGTCTCCCCGACTGTTGTCAAGACTCGCCACTCAATATCGTCGATGCACTCCCTCGAGTCAATCCCTGAAAACGACAGCGACGGACAGTCGCCTGTTACTGGTGAAAAAACCTTTGGTGGTGATGAAGAATTGTGTCGCGAGACACTCAGTGCTCCGAGCACTCCCAAGGAGCCTCTGAACTCCAGCACAACGCGTCCGTCGCGCCACTCTGCCCCTGAAGTCACTCCTGAGAGACCGCACAACCACGGAGTAACTCACAGGAGAACCTCGTCGTTGTCACCAGTGAGTGAAGAACGACGAATTCACTTTTCAGTGTCAATAAGTGAGACGAAAAATGTCTCCTCCAGTCCTCCAAAGAACCAGGCACGTCAGAACAGTAGACTCGATCCTGATGCAGAAATTGGAACCACTGAAAAGACTTCATCAAGAATAGAAAACTATGAAGCAATCACACCAACAAAAAATAAGGAAAATAAAGAAGCCTCTAAAGAAATTACTAGTTCTGAGCCAAATTCTATCATAAAGGAAAAGGTTCTCTCGTCACCCCCAAAAGAAAGTACCGGCGAGAAAACGGCTAGTAACACTCCCTCCACCAAGCATTCGAGAACTGGATCCTTAGCAATGGTCACTGCCGCTACCCTCAAAGGCAATCCCCAAGAAAATAAAACTAAAGAAATTAAAGATGACAAAATTTCATCAGTTGCTGAAAGTGATAAGATGTCAGCAGTGCCCCATGCCAGCGACAAGGAAAACGAGACGACGACTCACGTGGTGTTCCGTATACCATTCCGCAGCAAATCACTGGCTAACGGGGAGGACTTGCACAAAAGAGCTTCCGTAGAAATTTTATCCCATGATACAAGGAGGCCTAAGCGAGGGGAAAAGGAACACTGCAGAGAAAGACCGAGATCAGTATCGACCTCCAGAGAGCTTAGAAGAGAGAGAGCATCAGAACGACCGTCTCGGAAACGAATTCAGTCTGAAGGCACTGAGAGTAAGAATAAGCTCTCCACAGCTCCAGAGGGTGAAGGAAAGAAAGAAGACACTAAAGAAAGGACCCGAAATCGGTCCTCCTCCTCAAGGCACAACAAGGATCTCAGCCCGGACCAGACATTTAAGGAATCTTCCCTTTTCATCAACGAAAACGACAGTTACGACGGTGGTGACGAGGAAGTTGTCATTCCATGGAGGAAAGCTCCTAGAAGTAGATCGAGAGCAATAAAATCGCAGAGCTCGGGTGATGCAGCGACACCCGTTTCCGAAAACCTCCAAATCAGCACATTAGACCAAGTGGAGAAGACACAGAACGGGCCATCTATAGAGTTTCCTGGTAGTGAAAAAAATTCTACAACCGTCACCGCCCCGCCGCGCCAACGGTCCAAGTCACGTGGGCCGGAGCGAAGGATGACTAGATCAGTGACACTGACTGAGCTAAAACAAGCTGATGGAACTAAATCAATGTCTGAGGAGCCCAAGCCTCGGCAACGAGCCAGATCTTCATCCAGACTGCAGGAAATCCCACGCCGCACTCCAGACGAAATATTCGATACCAAGAAAGCAATACAGGATGAAGGCGAAGTGCCGCAGCGTAAGAGAGTTGCCACTAAGAGAAGAAGCATGAGTGCTCGCAGGGAAGGAGAGGAAGGTGTAAGGCGGTCAACGGAAGACAATCCAAGACTGTGTGGTGAAGGATCGAAAATAGTCAACAGCAAAGAATTGCATCGTCTCAATAATTTCAAAACGAATAGTGACATACCAATACGAAGTAAAAGGAATTCAGCGAGTAAGAAGACGGAAGACATAACAAGCACCAATATTACAGACCAAGAATGCTCCTGCAAAAAGACTGTGGAAACCAGAAATGTGGAATTACAGACTTCAGTGACTGAGGTGGAGTCTACACTCTGCCAAACGGAGAAAGTCCTTGAACTCCGCTTTAGCCAGCAGGACCTGGAGGAACACACCAGGTAACAGTCTTAGGTCCTTTAAGACAGAGCCAGTAGTGTCAGGTGGCATAAATCACCTGTCGGTATTTTTTCCCCGGCACAAGAATATCGAGTGGTATACTATCATAGCTTCTGACTGATATACATTCCAGGCATGACAGGCATGACAAGCCTTAGAGAATTTTTGTGGCTATTTGCTTCTCCATCGCAACAAAGTATCAAGTTACTTAAGGGAATAGACTTATTCAAGCTCGTGCAAGTGAATATATGTGTTGACTCTTCTCTCGTTTACATGATTTTTCAATTGTTTAAAAATTCACTTCTTGTTCCCCCTTTTTTTTTTTAGCTCCTACTCTTAATTAAATATTGATTTTTTTTCTACAGAGGGTGTGTTTTCTTTCTTTTTTTTTCTCTCTCTCTCTCTCTCTCTCTCTCTCTCTCTCTCTCTCTCTCTCTCTCTCTGTACTGTACTCACGTCAAAGTAACTAAACAAATATAAAACAGATTAAGTACTGGTCATCAAACGTACTGCCAATCACCGCAAATTCATCGATCGGATTTGACAGACGGCAACACTGGGGTCACATGGCTTCGGCCTCGCTCTCCCATGCCCGGTGACATTCACGCTGGCCGCTGACATTCATTTGAAAATTACATCAATGTTTTCCTCTTCCGTTTAACCTGTTTTCTCCTACAGTAGTTGCATGGGTCATAGAAAGGTCGCAATTGTCACAAACATGAAAGCAATGGATTCTGTGAAACGTCACCATTATGGTCATTATTACTATTATTACTATTATTATTATTATTATTATTATTATTATTATTATTATTATTATTATTACTATTATTACTATTATTATTATTATTATTATTATTATTATTATTATTATTATTATTATTATTGTTGTTGTTGTTGTTGTTGTTGTTATCATTATTATTATTATTTTTTTTTTTTATTATTATTATTATTATTATTATTTTGTTCTAATCTTTATAACCTTTTATGACGCTAGGTATAACAGGTGGTGCATCTACCAGAAATCTTTCATTTACTTAGTTAGATATTTTGCTAGATGGATTATGAAACTTTTGCACCCGTGTATATATTCTGTGACCCTCTTCAAAGCTGAATTAAAGAATGGCAAATATAACAAAAATCGTATTAAAGATATTTTGTTGATTACTAACTCAGAAATACTGTGTAAGTGACTAAATTAGCTCACGCCAGTAGAGCAGGATCACAAGGTGATCAGCCTTACTAAAAACTGGAAACTCAATACAGTACACCAACGACAAAAAAGAGCAAATAGATAGATAGATAAATAAAGAGAAAAAACTGAGTGAATAAAAATGCTTCCTCGGAGTCAGTCACTAACTAGCCTTTCTCTTTGATATTTCATGACAAGAGTTTTCCTATCTTGCCTCTCGCCATGACTGGTTGTTAGCAGCTGAAGTATTAACCACCGTTCTTTCTTCTCAACAGGAAGGAGCTTGGGGCGCAAGAGGAACGCTACCAGAAGCAGATCGACGAGCTAACATTGTCACTCGCAGAGAAACAGGAAGAGGTCACCAAACTTGGCCAGACGCTGGAGACTTTGAAGGGCGTGCAGGAGACCCTCGCCAACACTGAGGAGCTGCAGGAGAAGTTGTCACTCCTACAGCAGGATGTGAGGGACAGAAACGCCCAGCTTGACTGTAAGTATCTCATGGTGTGCCTCATGATTCTGTCTCTCTTATTTCCTTACTTCATTTTTAGGCTTAACATAGAACTTCAAGAGATAACTTTTCCTTCTTTTCATTAATACATCATTTACTATTGCTCTTGTTTCCTTGCCATTTCCTTTTTGTTCATAAAAAAAGTAAACCAGAAGGTTATTATTGCCCCTATAAACTTTTATATTGGCATGTCATCGAAAAAAGACACCATTTTTTTCATATGCATTATTTCCTGTGTGTATGAATAAAGACACACATAATGCACATCAACAGAACATCAAGCATCCAGTATTGTGGTTGTTACGAACCGTTCCCTTGCTTAATCAAATCCAGGGACTACTATCCACTTACTTTCTAATTGGTTTCCTTTGGAATTCATCTGCTTTTATTTACTATTCATTTAGCTATTTCCTATTCATATTCATATCCACAAATTATACCATTTCACTCGAGATGGTTTTTAATTCAAACTAAATTGTAATGCAGTAGATTAATTTCATCAACATTTTCCACCGCATTTAATGCACAAAGTAATACAACACCATAAAATCATATCAGCGTTGCGTTTATTCATATTCGAACATTTCCTGCTAAAGTTTAGAGTGTATTTCAACTTCCTCTACAGTTTTAATGGACTTTTGTGTGGAAAATTTGTGGTAAAAATATTACTAAAGCTGCGTCCTTCCACTATCTTTCTTATTTATATATATTTTTTTCAGTTCATATTTTGAATATTTATTTTTTCACCATTTTACAACATGGTAGGCTGAAATCTCGCCACACAACGGCTTACTCGTCTTTTTTTTTTCCACCTGCACTAAGATATTATATGAAAAGAAATACCATCATCGAGGCCGGTAGCTGCGCGTGAACGTAACTTTTCCATTACACTACAGGAGAGAGAGAGAGAGAGAGAGAGAGAGAGAAGAGAGAGAGAAAGAGAGAGAGAGAGAGAGAGAGAGAGAGAGAGAGAGAGAGAGAGAGGTAAACGGTAAGTACTGTAAAATTCTGGTGAAGGAGGAAAGCAGAGGGAAGGGAGGTGTACATGTGTGTGTGTGTGTGTGTGTGTGTGTGTGTGTGTGTGTGTGTGTGTGTGTGTGTGTGTGTGTGTGTGCGTGTGCAGTAAGGGGGCTTAGGGTGCGTATTTCGCCGTGAATCCTAAACAAAATTTTTATATTTACACCTATCTCCATAAGCGCCTGGCTGGCTTCCATATGTACACAGACTCGCTCACCGTAACGCTTTATCCCAGTGGAAGTGTACGTATATATATAAATGTTTAGGCAGCCATTCCTCTACTATTGTCTGGCAGCCTGAAATAAACGTGATAACCTGTGTTTATGTGTCCTCGTTGCTGGAGGGTGTATATCACATCTCAATACATCTGGAAAATGATGTTAGACAAATGTAAAAGTGAGTCTTGGACCAAAAGATTGATAAACGAATAGATGAATGAATGAAATAAAATAAAAATGTATATATATGAGAAGAGAAAAATGGGAAGCTGTCTGATTTGGTACGAGTGAAACGCTACAAATTCCACAAGCCAGATAGTGAATAAAGAAAAAAATCAACCATTCTTTTCTCCAACAAGCACATTTCATTCAGTATCTAAACTCAACACTACTTTCTCTAATTCACTTTCTCTCTTTTACCAACATTTCCGTGCCACACTCTTTTACATGCCGAGTTTGTTCAACATTTCAACTCATCCTGGTATTTATTTCTCATTCCGTCATTTCATAGCAGAGTGAATACAGAGAGGGAAATGTCTATAGGTATTACGTGGCTAATTTTGTAATAACATTGCGGGGACGTAGAAGACAGCGATGGCGATAACAGGAATGAACGCAGAGGAGAGAGAGAGAGAGAGAGAGAGAGAGAGAGAGAGAGAGAGAGAGAGAGAGAGAGAGAGAGAGAGAGAGAGAGAGAGAGAGAGTAGAGAGAATCCATGCATACAGATAACAAAAAATATAAGGCTGTCTGAATTAAAAAAAAAAAAAAAAAGAATCTTAGAATTTAGTAAAACAAAGGATATACTGAAAATTGGAGGCTAAAATGAAGCACAGGACGATGAAAAGAGAAGGATTAAACTGAAATGAAAAGACAAATGAAATGTAGCACAATGTGAAGTGATGAAAGAGAAGAACAGACTCATGGAGGAAAAGAAGAGAGAGAAAATCGTACAGAATAAAGAAAAGGAGAGAGGATAAAAGATAGCTGATAAAAATACGGGTAAGAGGACAAAGGAAAACGTAGAGCGGATAAATGGAGGAGGAAAATGAGGTAAATGATGATGGAGTTAGAGAGAGAGAGAGAGAGAGAGAGAGAGAGAGAGAGAGAGAGAGAGAGAGAGAGAGAGAGAGAGAGAGAGAGAGAATATAAAACTAAACTAGCAGAACAAGCCAACGTGAAGAAGAGGTAAATAAGTGGTGCAGATAAATTGAAGCATTTCCGACTCTCAAGCACAGAATATGGAAATTTCTATTCATACCCATAATATATTGTTAATGCAGCTCAGATAAGTACAAAGAATGGCCAAAGATAATGAAGATAATAGAGGAAGGGATAAAAGAAAAATTTCCCTAAAAAGAGAGAGGGAGAAAAAAAAAAACCGAACCATAATTTTTCCCATGCATTCAAGGAGACTCACTAAATATTTCCTCCATACAAACTCAATCAATTATCAAGCAGAACAACCTTTCCCTCACCTATTCAACACGTGGCCCAAGGAAATATTACCCGTATACAAAAATAACTTTAATTTCCCCCGACAGAGCACCAGATAGATAACCTTCCCGAAGTCTTGGCGTTATCACCCTAGAGTTAATGAGAAGCTGTTACTAAAACGAGGCAACGCTAATGGCACAGTTTCTCCAACAATTCCTTGCCTGCCACCTCAAGGCTGTGTGTGTGTGTGTGTGTGTGTGTGTGTGTGTGTGTGTGTGTGTGTGTGTGTGTGTGTGTTGATACTGGGAATACGTTAGGAAGATAGGAAGAGGAGGAAGAGGAGGAGGAGGAGGAGGAGGAG
>JAHFWG010000078.1:424159-457333 GCA_020233015.1 Callinectes sapidus | reverse complement strand
TGCCTCACACTTCTTCGCTTCATTTGTCATATCCTCTTTCATTTCTTTGTTGACTTCTTATCTTGTATATTGGGCTGTTTTTTAAAACTTATTTTCTTACTCTTGTATATTCTGCATTATACTTTATTATGTGGTATCTTGCATTATTTTGTAGATTAAGTTTCGTTAGGTTAGATTAGGTTAGATTTATTTAAATTCGCTTCAATATGTTTTATTTTTGGTTAAGTTAGCCAGAGAGAATGTATGAAGGTAGTTAATATTAGTTGATTTATATAGCAGGGTATTTGTATGTTATATTGACACCCATACACACCCATTTCTTGCCGTACAGCAGTCAATAACAGAGTCTTGATACACTGAAGCCCCTGACACATTAAACTGACACCCATACTCTCTCAGATCTGCCGGGGGAATGGCATCTAAGTGGGCCTTTTTGGTTTAATTATTGTTGTCCTTGGTCTGATTTCCCCTCCTACATAGAGAGAGAAAGAGAGAGAGGACTGACTACCTCACATCCTTCATATACACACACACTTACTTTCAACCTAACCTAACCTAACCTAACCTAATTATTATACCCTACTACACACATCTAATTCTTCCTCCACAGCTGTACGTGTCATCGGAGTACCGTTTCAACACTCTGGCTGAGCTGGTGCACCATCACTCACAGCACGCCGATGGTCTTATCACTCAGCTCCTCTACCCAGCGCCCAAGAGGAACAAGCCTACTGTATTTGGCCTAACCCCTGGTGTGTGTGTGTGTGTGTGTGTGTGTGTGTGTGTGTGTGAAAGGAAGTTACAGAGAAAGAGAAGGGAGGAAAATATTGTTTGTGTGTGTATGTGTGTGTGTGTGTGAAAGGAAGTTAGAGATGAGAAAGAGAAGAAAAGGAAATATTGTTTGTTTGTGTGTGTGTGTGTGTGTGTGTGTGAAAGGATGTTACAGAGATGGGAAAGAGAAGGGAGGGAAATACGTTTTGAAAGTGTGTGTGTTTATTGTAAAGGATGTGAGGTAGAAAGAGTTTAAAAGAAATAGACGTAAGAAAGAGAAAGGGAAAGAGGAAAGGATACAAGTAAGAAGTGAAAGATGTATGAAAAGTATGAAGAGAGAGAGAGAAGGAAGGAGCTTGATAAATAGGAGGGAAAAGCAGGAGAGAGAGAGAGTGAGTGAGTGAGAGTGGTGTGAGTGCGCTGGAAACTAGTGAACTTTGATATTCCTTCAAAACAAGAGAGAAGCATTCACTACTTGTTTCTCATTTTTACTGTACCTTTTATATTTTGAAGTACACATTCATCTTCTTCCTTGAATTGTTTGAATATGAGAGACTGAGAGTAAGATTGAAGAACACTGATATATATATATAGACTAAGAAAATGACCCCTTTACACCCCCCCCCATTATGTCACCCAGTAAGTGCTGCCTCTTTGCCCCAATAACACTTGCGCTAGACGTAAACAAAAAACCTCCCGCATGAAATGAATTACAAGATGTGGTGTTGTGGGAAATAATCTGTGTGACGCCGCGCTCAGCCGTCACTCACGCTGACCGGCCGGCGTGTGTCCTCAAAGCGCTGTCACACGGGCAGGGTATTTCCAACAACGCCACGCATTTCAGACGTCGTGCCCTCCTCTCGCCCCACAGAGCCAGACGAGTGGGAGATTGAGCGCACAGATATTGCCATGAAGCACAAGCTGGGAGGAGGACAGTATGGGGATGTGTATGAGGCTGTGTGGAAGAGGTACAACATCTGTGTCGCTGTCAAGACTCTTAAGGTGAGTGGTGGTGGTAGTGGTCCTAATGTACTTTTATTTATTTAACTCTCTAGTGTTGTGGTTGTGATGTGTGTGTGGTTGTCGAGACACTGAAGGTGAGCTGTTGTAATGGTGATAGTTGTCTTGATGTATTTGTATATATATAGCTGTCTTTTGTGATTTTTGTGTGTGTGGCTGTCATGGTTAGTTGTAGCACTGTTAGTTGTCTTCATGTTACTTTCTAATTGATTTCCTTGGCATAACTTTATTCACCCGTATTGTTGTGATGGGTGTGTATGTCAAAGAAAAATGTGTGTCTGTCATGGTTAATTGTAACAGTGTTAGTTTCCCTCACATAACTCTAATTTATTTTCTTGACATAACTATTCATTTCACCTTCTATGGTTGTGATAGTTAGGCCTTAGCAAAGAAGTAAGTCTGTGTGGGTGTCAAAACTCTACAAGGCCAGTTTTAGTGGTGTTAGTTTTCCTGATGTAACTTGATTTATTTATTTTAAGCCTCTCTAGCTGCTATATTTGTGTCTGGCCATGTCAAAGAAATGTGTCTCTGTATCTGTCAAGACTCTAAGATCAGCTATTGTAATGAAGGCTGTCTTGGTGTGTCCCTGATCTTGTACTTGTTGTCTTGATGTTATTTGTTTGAGCCCTTGATAGTGGTGTCTATCCCTCTCTGATTTATTCTTAAAGGTTCATCTGTTAAAGCCCATTATGTTAGTTTTCATGACCATAGAATAATATTGACTGGGTCGAGTAGTAGTAGTAGTTGTAGTAGTTGTAGTTGTAGTAGTAGTAGTAAATTGTGTTGCATTATGTTGTGAGAAATGTCAGATAATGTGTTACGTTATGTTATGAGAAATTTCTGATGAAGACCATAAAACTGGAAAAGTGTGATAAAGAAGAGGTTGAGAAAGTATAACTAAAGAATAACATGTCACTAGGAGTGAGAAAAGATGAGGAAAAGAGTAACAGTAAGTAGAATAGATGAATGAGGCAAGCACAGAATGAAAACAAACAGCATATTACAACAAAAACAATTTAAAGGTAACAACAACAGTTCTAATAAAAATAAGTTAGTTGAACATTTACTGTTTTTTCCTTCTTGTCTTGTATTACTACAGTCATACCTCTACATACAAGTTTAATTCATTCCACAACTGAGCTCGTATTGTGAAATAGCTCGTATGGTGGAAAAGCATAATTTTTAATTGGCCTACATGCAGTAACTTCTATTCTATATATTTTAATCATATTCAAAGGAATGTATTTGTTAATGGGACAGTAAAACATTTCAAGTGTTTTACAAGTGTTTCCTAAGTGGTTGTAAATTTTCCTGGCTTTTCAAGTGTTTTTAAGTATTTTCAAGTGTTTTCAAGTGATTTTTAAGTGTTTCCAGCAGTTGTCAAGTGTCTTAAGTGTTTTGAAGTATTTTTTTGTAATGTTTTAAGAGTGTTTGAAGTGTTTGGTCCATGCCTTGCCTGCAGGAAGACACCATGGCCCTGAAGGACTTCCTGGAGGAGGCAGCCATCATGAAGGCCATGAAGCACCCCAACCTGGTGCAGCTGCTGGGTGTGTGCACCAGGGAGCCGCCCTTCTACATAGTGACGGAGTTCATGACACGAGGCAACCTGCTGGACTACCTGCGGGTGTGCAGCCACGAGGAGGTGAACGAGGTGGTGCTGCTCTACATGGCCACTCAGGTCGCCTCAGCCATGGAGTACCTGGAGGAGAGGAATTTCATACACAGGTGATTACTAACCGAGGAACGACCGACTTGTAGCACAGGTAGTAAAAGGGAAGACAAGAGGAAGGTAGTAATGGCTGACGAATGAAGGTATAATTGCAAGGGAAGAGGAGAGGAATTTCACACACAGGTAACCAATAGCCAGGGAGTGAATGACTTGTACCACAGATAGTAAAAGGGAAGACGAGAGGAATTTCATGCACACATAATTACTAGTGGAGGAACAGAGGAAGGTCAGGAGGTCAGGAGGAGTCAGGGAGTCAGGAGGGAATCTGGGTCAGAAGGAGGGATTAGGAGAGGAATTCTGTATGCAGTTATATGTAGTTACTTGTCAGGGAAGGAATGAAGGATGAGGTATAGATAGTAATTGCAAAGGAAGAGGAAAGGAGTCTTATATGCAGTTACTTATCAGGGAAGGAATAAATGACTTGTAGCTCTGATAATAATTGTAAGAGAAGAGGAGAGGAATTATTAGGGAAAGAATGGATCACGTAACACAATAATTGCAAGGGAAGTGGAAAGGAATTTTATATACAGTTACTTGCTTTGGAGTAATTATAATGGAAGAGGAATCTGTTACTATTTTCTCTCTCTCCTGATAGTAACCTTTCACTTCTAACATGACTCTTCTGTAGTCTTGGTAATCTTTTCCTTTATCTCGTAATCTTTTCCTTCCTCTATCACTTATCTTGTAACCTTTCCTTCGTACGTCATTCTCCTGAATCGTGTTGGTGTAACATTTACTATCCTGTATAACCCTACCATGAATATCTTAACCTTTCATTTTGTTATCCTTAAATACCATAAATAAATATGACCTTCATTTAAATCCTGTTTCTCTTAAAATTTTGTAGCTTTTACTTTTAATTGAGTGATCTATCTACCTTGAAATCTTGTACATTCATCAATTGTCTTGTTTTCCTTACCAGTCAGCTCTCCAAAAGCCATCTAAGGACTATTAGTGTGCTATTGCTTGTCCAGCCAGCCACTGTTGTCTAGTCTTATCTTATCCATCCATATTAGAATGACCTAAACACCCACACAAGGATGAACATTTTTTGTGTGTGTGCAAGAGTTAACCAGTACTCCCAATTGTTCATTCCTTTCTCTGGTAAACTCTTGAACTCCCTACCTGGCTCTATTTTTCCAACTTCCTGACTTGAGGGAAGTTTCAAGACATTGGTTCCTGTCATTTGGCTAACTCTTTTAAACTTTAAGGGGATTGACAAATTAGTGGGCTTTTTATTTTTTTTTTTCCCTCTCTTGGTCAGGTTCCTCTCTTGCATAAACATTCCAATCCTTTACAATCCAATTCCACACATCCTTGTAATCTTTGTGACATTTATTCTCATTCTTCATATTCCGTTAATCTTTATAATCCTTCATAATCTTAACCCAATATTTTTTCTCTTTATACTATGAGAGAAGTAGTGGGCAACAAAACATGCAATAAAAGGACCACTAAACTCTTAATAGAAGCAAAAAAACCCATTCTGTAATCCTTCATGAAATTTTAACTTATCTTCGCACTGACTACTACCCAACATAAGTGCAAAAAATATCCCCACTAAGAATACCAAACCCAAAATACAAATATAAAAAAACCCACTAATCCCTCATAACACACTACTTCCTCTACAGTCACCACTATCCAATAAAAAAAGCTAAAAAAAACACCCTAAAATACAATTAAAAATACCACTTACAAACCTAACCTAACCTAACCCAACCCACTAAGAATACCAAACCCCCCAAAATACAAATAAAAACAACATTCGCTAACCTAACCTAACCTAACCCTTTATAAAAACCAAACCCCCCAAAATACAAATTAAAATATCACTTACTAACAACCTAACCTAACCTAACCTAACCCAACCCTCTAAAAATACTAAACCCCCAAAATACAAATTAAAATACCACTTACTAACAACCTAACCTAACCTAACCTAACCTGACCTGACCTGACCTAACCTGACCTACATTCTCACACAGGGACTTGGCGGCAAGGAACTGTCTGGTGGGGGAGAACCACTTGGTGAAGGTGGCGGACTTTGGGCTGGCGAGGCTCATGAGGGACGACACCTACACTGCTCATGCTGGCGCCAAGTTCCCCATCAAATGGACGGCGCCGGAGGGTCTTGCCTATAATAAATTCTCTACTAAGGTGAGGCGCGGAGAGAGAGAGAGAGAGAGAGAGAGAGAGGGGGGGAGAGAGAGGGAGAGGAATAGGAAGGAGGGAGGGAGAAAGAGAGGGAGGATAAAGTCTTGCCTGTAATAAATTCTCTACTAAGGGGGAGTAATTAAACTTCAAAAAAATATTGAATACACACAAAAAATAAAAAAAAACACCTACACACACAAAAAGAATAAAAAAAAGAAAAAAGAAAGAAGCAAACCCTAACACACACACACAAACACACACGTCATTCCTCAAAAAAAAAAATTCATTTCAGACATAATTAAACTTCAAAATGCATTTAAAAACATGCATAAAAGGGAAGCCTTTATACACACACTGCCCCTCAAAAACAAACATTAAGGAAAACACACACACACAAAAAAAAAGAAAAAACACAGATGCAAGCACAAAAAAAAATTCATTCCAAACTGCATTAAACTTAAAAAAACATCAAAGAAGGTGCTTTGTGCTGGTTTTAAGGTTGTTTTATTTTCTTTAAGTTTTTTTTTTTTTTTTAAGGTGTTTTTTGTGTTTTTTGAAGATATTTTTGCATGTTGTACCATTAGGAGACCTATATAGTGGAGGGCATTAGGTTAGGTTAGGTTAGGTTAGGGGTATTTTGGGGGGGTATTTTTTAAGGTTGTTTTTAGGGATTTTAAGGGTGTTTTTAGGGTGTTTAAGGTTGTTTGTTAAGGCTTTCATGTTTTTTGCTTGCTGTGAACACTGCCAAGTTGTAACACTGGGAGACCTGTAAAGGGTCGTTAGGTTTCATTAGGTTAGGGGATGTTTTTTGGGGGTATTTTTTAAGGTTGTTGTAGGGGTTTTAAGGGTGTTTTTAGGGTGTTTAAGGTTCTTTCTTAAGGTTTTTCAAGTTTTTTGCTCGCTGTGAACACCACCAGTTCGGATCACTGGGACACTTGTAATGGGAAATCAGATTTCGTTAGGTTAGGTTAGCGTAGGGGTGTTTTTTTTGGCAGTTTTAAAGGTTTTTGAAGATGGTTTTGGGTTTTTGAAAGATGTTTTTGCATGTGCTACCTGCAAAGGATGGTTAACATTAGGTTAGGTTACATTGGGTTACGGGTGATTTTGGGGGGGTTTAAGGTTTTTTTTGTTTTGTTTTTAAAGGGGGTTTTCATGTTTATTTTGTTTTTTAAGAGTTTTCATGTTATTTGAGGTTTTAATAAGGTGTTTTCATGTTTTTGATAATGTTTTAAGGGGTTTACAATGATGGTTTTCATGTTTTTGACGTTTTTTAAAGGTTAGGTTAGGTTAGGGGATATTTTTTGGGGGTGTTTTTTTAAGGTTGGTTTTACGGTTTTAAGGATGTTTTTAAGATGTTTAAGGTTCTTTCTTAAGGTTTTTCAAGTTTTTTGCTCACTGTGATGATGTTTTAAGGGGTTTGCAAAGGTGGTTTTCATATTTTTTGAAGTTTTTTAAGATTTAGGTTATGTTAGGGGATATTTTGGGGGGGCTGTTTTTTAAAGTAGTTTTTAGGGTTTTTAAGGGTGTTTTTAGTGTTTAAGGTTGTCTCTGTAGGCTTTCATGTTTTTTGCTTGCTCTGAACACTGCCAAGTTGTAACACTGGGAGACCTGTAAAGGGACGTTAGGTTTCATTAGGTTAGGGGTGGTTTTTTGGGGGTATTTTTTAAGGTTGTTTTAGAGGTTTTAAGGGTGTTTTTAGGTTGTTTAAGGTTAATTTTTAAGGTTTTCTATGTTTTTTGCTCGCTGGGAACACCACCAGCTCGGACCACTGGGACACTTGTAATGGGAAATCAGATTTCGTTAGGTTAGGTTAGCGTAGGGGTGTTTTTTTGGGCAGTTTTAAAGGTTTTTGAAGGTGGTTTTGGGTTTTTGAAAGATGTTTTTGCATGGCCTACCTGCAAAGGATGGTTAACATTAGGTTTGGTTACATTAGGTTTGGGGTGATTTTGGGGGGGTTTAAATTTTTTTATTTTTTTGTTTTTAAAGGGGTTTTTCATGTTTGTATTGGTTTTTAAGCATTTTTCATGTTATTTGAAGTTTTATGAAGATGTTTTCATGTTTTTGATGATGTTTTAAGGGGTTTGCAAAGGTGGTTTTCATATTTTTTGAAGTTTTTTAAGGTTTAGGTTATGTTAGGGGATATTTTGGGGGGGGGCTGTTTTTTTAGGTTGTTTTCAGGGTTTTTTAAGGGTGTTTTTAGTGTGATTAAGGTTGTCTCTTAAGGCTTTCACGTTTTTTGCTGTTTCTGAACACTGCCAAGTTGTAACACTGGGAGACCTGTATAGGGACGTTAGGTTTCATTAGGTTAGGGGTGGTTTTTTGGGGGTATTTTTTAAGGTTGTTTTAGAGGTTTTAAGGGTGTTTTTAGGTTGTTTAAGGTTCATTTTTAAGGTTTTCTATGTTTTTTGCTCGCTGGGAACACCACCAGCTCGGACCACTGGGACACTTGTAATGGGAAATCAGATTTCGTTAGGTTAGGTTAGCGTAGGGGTGTTTTTTTGGGCAGTTTTAAAGGTTTTTGAAGGTGGTTTTGGGTTTTTGAAAGATGTTTTTGCATGGCCTACCTGCAAAGGATGGTTAACATTAGGTTTGGTTACATTAGGTTTGGGGTGATTTTGGGGGGGTTTAAATTTTTTTATTTTTTTGTTTTTAAAGGGGTTTTTCATGTTTGTATTGGTTTTTAAGCATTTTTCATGTTATTTGAAGTTTTATGAAGATGTTTTCATGTTTTTGATGATGTTTTAAGGGGTTTGCAAAGGTGGTTTTCATATTTTTTGAAGTTTTTTAAGGTTTAGGTTATGTTAGGGGATATTTTTTTGGGGGGGCTGTTTTTTTAGGTTGTTTTCAGGGTTTTTTAAGGGTGTTTTTAGTGTGATTAAGGTTGTCTCTTAAGGCATTCACGTTTTTTGCTGTTTCTGAACACTGCCAAGTTGTAACACTGGGAGACCTGTATAGGGACGTTAGGTTTCATTAGGTTAGGGGTGGTTTTTTTGGGGTATTTTTTAAGGTTGTTTTAGGGGTTTTAAGGGTGTTTTTAGGTTGTTTAAGGTTCATTTTTAAGGTTTTCTATGTTTTTTGCTCGCTGGGAACACCACCAGCTCGGACCACTGGGACACTTGTAATGGGAAATCAGATTTCGTTAGGTTAGGTTAGCGTAGGGGTGTTTTTTTGGGCAGTTTTAAAGGTTTTTGAAGGTGGTTTTGGGTTTTTGAAAGATGTTTTTGCATGGCCTACCTGCAAAGGATGGTTAACATTAGGTTTGGTTACATTAGGTTTGGGGTGATTTTGGGGGGGTTTAAATTTTTTTATTTTTTTGTTTTTAAAGGGGTTTTTCATGTTTGTATTGGTTTTTAAGCATTTTTCATGTTATTTGAAGTTTTATGAAGATGTTTTCATGTTTTTGATGATGTTTTAAGAGGTTTGCAAAGGTGGTTTTCATATTTTTTGAAGTTTTTAAGGTTTAGGTTATGTTAGGGGATATTTTTTTTGGGGGGGCTGTTTTTTTAGGTTGTTTTCAGGGTTTTTTAAGGGTGTTTTTAGTGTGATTAAGGTTGTCTCTTAAGGCTTTCACGTTTTTTGCTGTTTCTGAACACTGCCAAGTTGTAACACTGGGAGACCTGTATAGGGACGTTAGGTTTCATTAGGTTAGGGGTGTTTTTTTTGGGGTATTTTTTAAGGTTGTTTTAGAGGTTTTAAGGGTGTTTTTAGGTTGTTTAAGGTTGTTTGTTAAGGCTTTCATGTTTTTTGCTTGCTGTGAACACTGCCAAGTTGTAACACTGGGAGACGTGTATAGGGACGTTAGGTTTCATTAGGTTAGGGGTGGTTTTTTGGGGGTATTTTTTAAGGTAGTTTTAGAGGTTTTAAGGGTGTTTTTAGGTTGTTTAATGTTCATTCTTAAGGTTTTTCATGTTTTTTGCTCGCTGGGAACACCACCAGTTTGGACCACTGGGACACTTGTAATGGGAAATCAGATTTCGTTAGGTTAGGTTAGCGTAGGCTTGTTTTTTTGGGCAGTTTTAAAGGTTTTTGAAGGTTGTTTTTGGTTTTTGAAAGATGTTTTTGCATGGCCTACCTGTAAAGGATGGTTAACATTAGGTTTGGTTACATTAGGTTTGGGGTGATTTTGGGGGGGTTTACATTTTTTTTTTTTTTTTTAAAGGGTTTTTTCATGTTTGTATTGGTTTTTAAGCGTTTTTCATGTAATTTGAAGTTTTATGAAGATGTTTTCATGTTTTTGATGATGTTTTAAGGGGTTTGCAAAGGTGGTTTTCATATTTTTTGAAGTTTTTTAAGGTTTAGGTTATGTTAGGGGATATTTTTTGGGGGGGCTGTTTTTTAAGGTTGTTTTTAGGGTTTTTAAGGGTGTTTTTAGTGTGTTTAAGGTTGTTTCTTTCATGTTTTTTGCTCTCTTTGAACACTACGAAGTTGTAACAGTGGGAGACCTGTAAAGGGCTTACATTAATTTCAATGGTGAAAATTGCTTCCTAATTCGAATTTTCCCAATTCGAACAGCCAAAAAGAGTGAATTAAATGCGAATCAAGAGGTACCACTGTATATATAAACCCTTACCTACAGTAACAGAGAGAGAGAGAGAGAGAATATATTAATCAAAATGAGAAAATATATTTGAGTAAGAGGATAGAATACATTTAGAGGGAGAATGGAATTAGTGTCTTAGAGAGAGAGAGAGGATAGATTAGTTTTAGCAAGAGTTAGTGTGTATTTCCATGAGTCATCACACCACTAACCCTCACCTTCCCTACAGGTTAGGTTAGGTTAGGGTGCATTTCCACGAGTCACCATACCACCAACCTTCACCTTCCCTCACTAATCCTCACCAACCCACACCAACCCACACCAACCATCACCTTCCCTCACCTTCCCTACAGTCTGACGTGTGGGCATTTGGCATCCTTCTATGGGAGTTTGCCACCTATGGAGTGTCACCGTACCCTGGAGTTGACCTGACCAACGTGTACCACCTGCTGGAGAGTGGGTACAGGATGGACTGCCCCCAGGGTTGTCCGGTGCGAGTGTATGAGCTGATGAAGCAGTGCTGGCTCTGGAACCCTGGAGACCGCCCTACCTTCTCACACATCCACCATGCTCTGGAGACTATGTTCCAGGAAACTTCCATCACTGAGGGTACGTGTGTGTGTTGGTGGTTTTGTAGGTGTTTGTCTGATTGAGAGGGTTAGTCATGGCTTGTATTAACAGAGATTCTTATGTCACTTTTTCTTAGACGAATTTTCCTTAACACTGGCACACATTTTCACCTTCAGTTTTGGTTACATATAGATGATTTTATTGACACTAGGAAAGCTCTGTGAAGGTCAGAAATTTAATTGCCAGAGTCTTCACCATTCCAATCCCCACATAAGTTTCTGAAGCTGTATGAAATCATCAAATGTATAGTGACTTTTAGTAGTTCCCATCAGTCATAATTTCTTCTCATTCTCTTAAAGATTAACTGAAATAACAGTTTTTCATTATTTTGTGGCTGTTCAAGAGGTAATTCTAAAATGTGTGGATGCTTTTTACATGGGGTGACTAATGTTTTTTTGGGAACTGTTCAGGTACTAATTGTGTTTGATGATTACAGAGGTGGAGCAGCAGCTGGCGGCGGGAGGTGGCAGGAAGGTGAGGGGCACGCCGTCAGGGGCTCACCAAGCCTGGGGGGCAGAGGACCAGCTCCCCACCAGCCCCAGGACCTCCTCTTCCAGACAGTGAGTCCCCTTGTGGATTTGTATGTGTGTTTTTGTCATTGATTTGTCACTACTACTACTGCCTTTTTTTCTTTTTCTTCTTTTAGCATTGTAGTTTTGTGCTTGTAGTGTGACTGATCTAACATGGAATAACTAAGACTACAAACACCTCATAGTTCATCCACTGATCTTCCCTCCTCATTCTCCCTCAGACGGAGCAAGAACAAGCACAACACCATGGATGAGGGCAGCAGTCCAAGCCTCTCCAGGGATGTGCGTCCTGGCCCAGGCATCCTATCGGCACGCTCCACTGTTGTCCAGCTGCGCCGAGCCACCAACAAGAAGGGAAAGCAGGCACCCGCACCACCCAAGAGGACCAGGTAAATACACACACACACACATGCACACACACACATTGCCACAGTAATGCACTCTAACTTCAGTGAATTACAAGTAGTCATTTTTGTAGCACTGTGTGGCCATACCCTGACTGAAATACTGATACTTGATTGACTGATGATAGCTCTGCATGTGTTAGTCAAGATGTATTGTAAGTGGTGGCTGTAGTAGTAATCAGTTTTCATGTTTCCTTTGCAGTTCGTTCAGGGACAGCACCTGCACTGACCAAGAGCTTCCTGGAGGAGGTGCTGCTGATGACCTTAATGAATTCAATGGTATAGACAAAATCTTTGAAGGTATCCGGTCTCTCAGCCCTGTCCTTTCCTCTCTGCCTTCTTGCTGTCTCTCTCTGCTCTTGTCTTGTCTGAGGGACAGTTTGAGGTGGGAGAAGAAGTAGCATCTGCTAACTTGAGGTGGAGAGTAGAGTGTAGAGTGGTGTACTTACTTACAGGAGACCACTGTAGCTAGGTGTGGTATGGTGGTGTGGTGCAGTGTAGTGTAGTGTGGTGTAGTGTGGTGGAGCTTCAGCCGAGAGTGAAGTGTAAGAGAATGGTGAGATATGGGGGTTAGTGTCAGTTTGCCGAGTTAAAAGTGTAGGTTGATGTTGATTGTGTTGTGAGATAGAGAGTTTTAGGCATAACTACTTAGTTCGGCATAACTACATAGTTCTGAATAGCTACCTTAGTTTAGCCCTTTTTGTTAATTTATAAAGTTTTGCTCCTTGAGATAAGCATGTAGCGTCTTCATCAGAAATAATTTGAAACGATTTGCTGGTGAATTTAGTGACCTGTACAAAGGAATGATGAGCTGGGGTACTCCTAAATGCATGGCTGGAATGTTTGAGGTCAGGATTCCTTGGTGTGGGACAGCATGGAGTCGTGATTCAGTGTGTAGGACGTGAAGGATTAACCAGACATCCTTGCATCACTCACTGTCGAATCCTGTTGGGCCAAACACTTGTGTACAGAGAGACTGCAAGTGTATATAGACAGAAACAGACTTGTTATGGAGAATCTGTTTAGTTTTGGTACAATAGTAAGTAGTTAGTTGACATGTGGTTTTTTGCCATTGTCAATACTTCTAATACACATGGTTATACTTACCCGCGATAACAATGCACATACATAACCCACTGCCTTGTGAAATGGTTAATATCTGGTAAGGAATGACACTACATGTAACTCATTGAATTAAGAGACAAAGCTGACCTGCACTGACACCATAACCACATGAGGTGTTGTTAGTGTATCTGGAGAGAGAGGCCACAGGGATGCCAGTGACCCCAACACCACACAATAACTATGCAACGCTTGCCTCCCTCCCTCCCTCCCTCCCTCCCTGGCTCCCTGTTTCTGTTTTCTTACTTCCCTTCTCCCTCCCTCTACTACTACCTAAGAATTCTTTCTCACCTAACAGTATGCTCTTTTTGGGCTGGTGGATGACTAACATTTTTCAGTTCAGCTTTTCAGTTTCTTTCTTCTGGGTTTTCTGACTTGTGTGTTGTTCTTGGCTTTTTATTCTTAACTGGTACTTTTCCTCCTTGTGTAATACTTTTATATTATCTTTCAGTAGGAGTGTGAATGGTTGTAATACAGAGTAATTTATAAGGTAGATTTTGTTGGTAACTTATCTTGTCTTCATTGAGGAAGTTGTTAATGTATCAGAACATTGATTCAAAGTAAAAAGAGAATACCCAATTTGACAGGATATGTTTTCAGAGGTGTTTCTTTTACTTTCTCATAAAAAGAAAAATATAACATTGATTATAAATAGCAAAGGATCAATGAACAATCCTGTGCACATTTCCTGTAAGCCTTGCCTGATAAGTGTGTGGTGTGCAGGCATCCAGCGGGACCTGGCAGACCTGGCCAGCAGCAATGACGCAGAGAGTGAGAGTGAGCTGAGAGAACGGACGCCTGACACAGAGGACTCAGGAGCCCAGTCCCTGCCAGCCACCCAGGGCTTGCCGGCCACCCACTCCACCTTCAGGGTAGAGCCGCCTCACCTCCAGTCTTTCAGGTATGGTGGCAAGGCTGTTCAGTGTGCATTCATAAAAATGAAGTGGTTTGTGTAAGTTCAGGACAATGAGATAGCCAGCTTTTTAGTTAACGTAACACACGCGACACTCGTCTGTTCCTCGTCAACTGATTGACATTGTCTCCCCACAGACAAAAGCCGTCAATGGGCATGCGGGACCCAAAGGGTGAACGTGTGCGCCGCAGCCGCCTGGAGAAGTGTGAGAGCCAGAGTGGTGGGCTGGGTGGCGGTGGTGGTAGACACCTGACAGTGGCCGCCCTGGAGGTGCACAACGTGAAGCGTGCCATCAACCGCTACGGCACGCTGCCCAAGGGTGCCAGGATAGGGGCCTACCTGGAGTCCCTGCGGCAGAGTGGCCTGTCCCAGGGAGTGCCACCCCCTGCTGAGGATCCTGCCCCTCATGACCAAAGCCAGGCAGATGGAGAGGAGGCAGGGGAGGGAGAAGGAGACGAGAAGGGTGGTGTAGCCATGATCAGAAGTAACTCCACCCAGGGAGGCTTCCCACCCCAGTCTCCCATCATCACTCGTCTCAGCCCACGGCCCCAGATGTCCCGTGGGGACCGACGCACCAAGGAGCCCAGCCTGGCGGACCTGGAATTCCCACCACCGCCGCCTGACCTGCCGCCGCCACCTGAGGATTTCATGGAAGAGTCAACAGTGGTGTCTCTGACTCCTGGTGGGGTGGAGCTGCCTCCTCCCCCCGGCTGCTCCCCGGAGGCCCGGCGACGACCAATGCCCCGACCCGCCCCCTCGCCTCGCACCCGGCGGCGAGCAGACATGCCAGCCGCCAGCCCACAGCGGGCTGCTGTGCCTGCAGAGGATGATGGGGTGGAGTCCCCACGAGTGGAGCGTCCCACGCTCAGTGTAACACGGTGGCGGCTGAGAGATGCAGAGCCCGACCGGCCGCCCCTCAAGGCCAAGCCCAGCCTGGAGGCAGCAGTGGATGGGGAGGCCATAGCCCCTCCTGATGCCAGTCCTGCTGCAAGGTTTGGGGTGAGCCTGAGGCACAGGGACCAATCATCCGACTCTTGTGACAGTGTGCGCTCCACAGAGAACTTATCGCCCCGCCCTGCCCCGCCAGGCACCAAGGGGCGGCCTCGACCTGGCCCACCACCTGCCAAGAGTCCTGGATCATCTTCGGCAGATACTGAGGGCCAGCAGACACCTTCCTCCCCAGCGGGCGAGGAGGGCACTCCTGGTGGGGGCAGCCCTCCCTCAGTGGACGCAGCTTCCTTGGTGTCCCGGGACGGCAGCGTGGAGGACGAAGAGCCTCGGCTCCAACCCTCCGGCCCGCCAGCCAAGGAGGGGCTGGAACTCAAACTTGTAGCTGAGCTGAAGGAAGAGGAGAGTCCTGCCCCACTCAGCGAGGCACCCTCTGGGACCACTCAGAAGGACCCGGCCGTTCAGCTGGTCTCTGAGCTGTTTGAAAGTCTGCGGCAGAAGGGCAGCAGGATAGCAGAGCCAGCAGTGCCACCACCGCTGCACCTGGACAACGGTGGGCTCGGCCCCGATGAACCTGCCGGCCAGCCGGAGGATGCTGACCGACCCGCCTTCAAAGCCAACCTGAAGAAAGTGAAGAGCCCCTTTGAGAAGAGTCCCGGTGAGCGAGAGCAACGCAAGATTTACTTCAAGCCAACCCTGCGCCGCACTGAGGTGACCGCTGCTGCCGCTGCCACCACCAAGGAGGACAGCAGTGCTCCCGAGGCCCCTGACCCCCACAGTGCCCTCATGGACATGCGGGCAGGTCTGAGGAAGACCAACCTTGTGAGGGAGACTGAGGCTCCCACCCAGGAGGAGAGTGCAGCAGCAGCAGCAGCAGCCACTCAGAAGGAGCAGCAGCAGCAGCAGAATGGGGTGGTGGTGGACACACGGACGGAGGACATGGGGGGCGATGGGGAGGGGGGGAGGGAGGGGCGTGTTGACCCAATGAGTGAGAGTGTGTCTAGTGTGTGTGGCATTGGGGGTGGTGGTGGGGAGGGGCTGAAGGCAGTGCTGGGGGGGGACGGCTTGCGGGCAGGGCCAGCAGGAGAGGAGGAGGAGGCAAAGAGGTTTAGTTCCAGCAGCATCAGTAGCCTAAAGAAACTGTGGGAGAAGCAGGAGATGGCCGGTGATAAGCCACCTCCCCGGCCAGACCCCAACCAGACCAGTCCCAAGTACGCTCCGGGCATCTACAAGCGGCCAGACATCTCCCGCGTCCCCAAAGAGCCCAACCCAGAGGCCCCGCTGCCTGGCAAGACTCCAGAAGATGACGCCAAGGTGGGGCGGCTGGAGAAGAGGCCGTGGCCACCCCTGGGGGGCGGAGGGGGAGAGTCCGAGCCCCGGCCAGCTGACGGAAAGCCCTGTGTGCCTGTCAAGCCTGTCGGCAAGACCTTCAAGCTGCCGCCGCCACCCACCGGGGTGAAGCCGCCACCACCCAAGCCAGCAGGGATCTACGCCACGCCATCCATCATCCGGCCACCACCTGTGCCCGTCCTCTCCCTCAAGAAGGAGGGTGTGGAGGCCCGGCCAGCCAGCAAGGAGCCTTCCAGCCCAACCAACACCTCAGCTGCCTCCACCACCACCACCACCACCACCGCCAACACCAACACCTCCACAGCTGCCACCACTGTCTCAACCACCATAACTGCTACTGCCAACCCCACAAACTCTGCCACCTCTACTACAACCACCACCACTACTGCCGCCGCTACCACCACTATGGCCACCACCGCCACCGCCACCTCTCCTCCGCCAACAGGCACCCCGTTGTCCTCGCCTCCCACTGAGAAGGCAGCGCTGCAGGAGCAGGGACAGGCGGCGGAGGCGGCGGTGTGTGGCCTGCGGTGTCAGGGGTCGCCAGCCACCGTGGCCGCCTGCATCCAGGTGGCACAGCGGGTGTCTGCCTTCCACCGGGCGTGCACCAGCTGTGTGGACGCCCTGCCGCCACAGAGTCGCTTCCACGTGCGGGAGTTGCTGGGCCGCCTGGAGCTGCAGGCACGGCAGTTACGCAGTGCCGGCGGCCGGGCCATCGAGCACAATGACAAGCTGTTCCTAGAGGTGGAGGCTGGCCTGAGGGACATCAGTGCCGCTCTGCAGCGCTAACGTGCTGGCGGGGCGGGCTGGGGCTGGGGCGGGGTTGGGGCTCAGCTGCTGGTGCTCTGTTACTTAAGGATGGATGGGACTCCAGACTAGTGGTGGAGGTGATTCTCAAATAATTTTTTAATGAAAGTGACTTGCATTTAGGTGTGCAGGTGCAGCCCGGGGTGACAAGGCTCTGGGGCACTGCCGCTGCCCTCTTTGGTGTACATTTTTTTAAACTTCAGCATTTTACAAGTTTAACCCGACGTAACCTGACTGCTCACAAGGATGATGGAACCCATCTCTCACCTCTTCCAGGAAGGTGTTTTGTACATTGACTGGTGTGTGGAGGCGTGTGTGTACGTACATTGCGTGTGTGTCGTGCATCTTGTGTAAATGTGCTAATAATGGTCACACAATTCCACTGCACAGGTGTGGCTCAAGCTCACTCCGGGACCTCTGTATATTTTGTAAACAGCTGGGAGCAGTGGCAGCTTTTTCTGCATGTGAGGGTAAAGTAACCACGACCTTGAGTGTCGGCCCGAGTGAGAGGGAGGCACGAGGCGTGGGAATGATGGCAAGGACAAGCAAGGGGAAGCAGCTCATCCCTCACAGATCCCTCCCATTCAGTCGCTTGCAGGAAGGTGGAGTGCGCTGCTGTTTTTTATATGAATACTAGTCTTGTGATGTACTGCTGCTGTGAGTATGTATTTGGAGGCAGCACTGGTGTCAATAGTCTTATTTTCCTTCTCTTTGTTTTATTATTATTATTTTTTTACAAGGGTGCTTATTTCCTATTGTCTCGGTTTGGTTCCTGGTGTGTGAGGAGGGAAGTGGTACAGGGTGGTTGGTGTTATGTCTTGCAGCTTGGTCTGCATAGGGTCCATTCTGCATTTTTTTCCGAACTGGTCAATGGTCAGACTCCCCTGTTAATGCCTCTCTTCACTCTGTATCAGGAGATGGACTTAGGTAACTTCTTAGTGGGCTGTTGGGATATTCAGGAAAGATATTATTCATTCAGGAACTATTTTATTCTGGTGTAAGATGCTTTACGTCAAGTGGCAGCTGATGGAAGAGATCTTTGCAGTGTGTGACTGGTCATGAATCATCTTGTGTTTGTTATGAGTGTTTTTTTAATAGCAACTGATGACTTGCCAAGTAGTGTTAGGTGGTGAAAAGACATTGCCATGGTAGCAGTGGATGAATGGTGTGTGTGTGTGTGTGTGTGTGTGTGTGTCTGTGTGTGTGTGTGCGCGCGTGTCTGTGTGTGTGTGTGTGTGTGTGTGTGTGTGTGTGTGTGTGTGTGTGTGTGTGTGTGTGTGTGTGTGTGTGTGTACTTCTATTAATCTCCATGCAAGGTATACACTTTTCAGTTAGCTGACAGTGGAAACCTTCAGTCTGCTCATTCATTCTTTCTCCCTCTGACTCACCGACACTCACACTCACAAACACACACACACACACACACACACACACACACACACACACACACATCTACCTTTGCTCATTTCACTCACTCATTCATGGCTGCTCATGTGGTATTGGAAACGTTATGTAATTTATGAGTTAGTGTTTTCAGTGCATACCATAATTTGCCGCATGTACACAGCCAGGAGGGCATGTGTGTGTGTTTGTGTACATAAATAGTGCGTTTACTGTTCTGGGCCTCCCTTCCCTTATGCCTGATGAGATGGTGTCGGTAGCCTTTTATATTTATCGTGTTGAGACATACTAATGCGCGTCCACAGTTGACATGACAGCCACGTACTTACTGCGTCGGCCAGCACGGCCACACCATGCTGGCGACAGACACAGCCAGATGCTTGTGTGACCTGTGATACTCTTGTGTTCCCTGAGATTTCCATGAACGGCTTGGGTCAGCACCACCCAGGTGGTGTCTGGACTCCTCCCTTGCTGCTGGCGGCAGCCTTGGCACCCCAAAGAAACGTGTTCTGCCGCCTTCTTCCTTCACGCCGGGGGGCAGAGGCGTCCTCCAAGCGTTTGTTTAAAGTCATGCCTTGATTTTCCAAGGTTCAGCTGTCTTGTCTGTGTCAGTGAGTACCACTGTTGTCATGTGGGAGGTGATGGGCAAGAGTCTGGCAGTCTTTTCCCTTCAAAAGATTAAGCTAAAGTTACCGTATTATTGACCTCACTATGGACACAGAACTGACAGGGCATAAAGTTACGGTGTACTTTTCCATTAAAGTTTACTGCAATCACTGAAGTGTGCAGTGAGTGACGGGAGCTTTCCATATTGGAAAGTGAAGCGTTTGTTGTAAGGGAGAGTCCATTAATACCATTGATACCTAACAGTCCTCCAGATGTTGCAAGAATTTGGGCCTACAAATTTTTAGTGCCACTGAACATTTAGAATTTTTGGAGATGGTTCCACTTATTTTGAGTAATTATGTGTTCCTATGACTTGATGTAACTGTGAGACCACCATCTTCCACACAGGTGAGGCTGTGCACTGGTGTGGCTCACCGCACTGCCACCAACCTTTATTACGACCCGTACTGTTTGCATATTGGCCGGTAGCCTTGCATTAATGTGTGAAGTATTACTTTGTATACCTGCTGCTGTCAAGTTCCTCTCATGATAAACATGTAAGATGTTTAAAAATAATGTAGGATTTATTCAAGTGATAGTTGTGTACACTGGAAAATTTTTTTGGTCTTTGGTGGCACAAAGACAGCCTCACTTGTTCACCATGTGCAGAACAAAGCAAAGGGAGAAAAGGTTTTTCATCCAGACGTAACATTTTTGTACATGTCGGTTTTTAATGGATCATCGTGTAGTAGGAGGGTTGTAAATAGGTTTTATTTGTAACTGTAAAGTTTTTTATCAATACTCCTAAACATAGCCCTGTATATAATCACTTATTTATTTTTAATCAAATATGGTGAAATTTTTATTCCAGTAATTTTTTTCAGTGCAGCATAGATCCCTAGCCATTCCCATGAGACCAAATTGTGTTAGGAAGGAGTCTTGTTTGTCCCGGGAGTGTCGTGGCCACAGTTTTGTTCCGAGTGCGGGGGAAGCGGCCGGGCAGGCTATTCCACCGTGTTTTTGCTATGACAGACGACCATCACTTTTGTACCATAACACCACTCCCACAGCTCTTCAGTGATGATCTAGTGAGGTACTTTGTAAAGGACTTTTGTTCTCATCCCGTAGTCAAATATATATATATTATATATACACCTTTGTGTAGAGTATATGTTGCTGGGGTATGATCTTGTACATAGCCAGGCATGTGGTCAAGGGTCCATTTTGAAAAATGTTATTGAAGTACTGAACCAGAGAAAATCAAGCTGAGACAAAATATTGCCAAAATATGATTCCTGTAACCTGTTATTGTCTGTCTGTGCTTGAGGACGGTAACTACTGTTTTTATAACTTATTGTTTGCCATTATTCTGTGATTATTTTCATCATGCTTTCCTCCAGTCTTTGGTACCAACAATGGTATACTCACATTTTTATGAAACATATTTAATTATAATCAAATAAATGAAACTAGAAAATGTACAGTTTTGATAAAAAGTTTCTACATCTAAAGGGGAACAAACAACCATGAAAATAGGATTTTTATTACATACACTGTAAATTATTGAGTATGTACATAAATCTGATCAACCATTAATACCTTACATACAATTATACAGGACAGCTGAGAGTGCATCACTATTCTGGATTGAACACGTTAATTAAGGAGGAAGGATGCTAAAAAAATAGACTAAGTTTAAGGTGAGTTTTGCACATAGGTGACCCGTCCTTCCCCCTTAATGGGAGAGGGTCTACTCTTAAGAATAAAGTGCCAACCCTCCCTGCATAGGGAGAGACGGGTCATTTATGTGCAAAACTCACCTTAAACTTATTCTATTTTATGAGCATCCTTCCTCCTTAACAAGCCAATCATTAAGGCAAGGCTAAGATGAAAACTGGTACTGTCACCATCTTGAGACAAACTCTTGTACACGCTCCACATTGCTTTGTTGTTCACTGTATCACACAACTCTTGCCTGGTACATTCACTGCCAGTACATTGCAGTCTGCTGAGTCATGTAATGCAAAACTCACCACACTTTATTTTCAGCTGAGGAATGCTGCTCCTGTTTGCTGTCCTCCTTCCTGGTCTTCCTGGGCTACATGTGGCTGGCTGTCAAACTTACTCCTTCATTTGTGAGTACTGATGCATGTATTCAAAAATAAAATCTCATGGATGAAACTTTAGCCAAGAAGTGATGTGGGTAAGAGAGTGAGATAGTCAAGCAGATACAGCACTGAATGCTGTCAACTGTATGGGTGTGCAGAGTTCATTGAGTGTTAGTCAGTCCCCGGACACAATGGTTCTGTAACTCTCACTCACTCTCTCTTTCTAGCAGGTTATTTGATTTCAACATCCGTCTCTCCTTGTTTGTTGATGAGATGCATTATTGTTCAGTTTAAACTGCATCTGTAAATGAAATAGTCATGTTTTCTGCACTTGTCTTGGAATGAGAGTGTTGTATTGTACAGACTTGCCAGGTGTGTGGACAGTCAGTCAAGAGGCTGTACACTTAACAGCCAAATATTTTCTGCTGTTTGGCTATGCAGTGTGAGGCCTCTTGGCTGTCCACACACCTGGTAATTCTGCACAATACAACTCTGTCATTCTAAGAGAAGTGCAGGCATGCCAGCATTTCATTCCCAAATGGGTAATTTCAATTGAACAAGAGTAAAAATCAACAAGTGAAGAGAGAGGTGTATGTTCAAATCAAATAACCTGTGTGAGAGAGAGTTAGTGTGATTTACAGAACCATTGTGTGTCTGGTAATTGATTTGTGTTCAATGAACGTCCCACTACTCTACTCTACTCTACTCTACTCTCTCTCTCTCTCTCTCTCTCTCTCTCTCTCTCTCTCTCTCCTACCACAGGCCCACAGGATGTCCCCCACAGTATGTTAATATACCACAGTTGACACCACAGTCTCCCCCTTGTATAAGATTCTCTCTCTCTCTCTCCACCACAACAATAAAATCATTAGTTTCATCCATGAGACAATATTTCTGAAGCCATACATCAGTGACTGAGAATGAGGTCTGATGAGCAAGCCAGCCACATGTTGTCAATGAGGAAGGGAACGGAGGTCTGGCAAAAAGGAGGGGCACTTCACTCCTCAGTTCACAGAATGAGTAAACAAAGTATCCTTCTCAGACACATCATCATCAGGGGCTGGTGGTTTTAAGCGGTCTGTTGAGTATATGTCATCTGTACCTCAAGGACTAAGTGATTGATGCTTACTAGGAACAGTTTTCTCTGGGACAGTTCCTGATTTGTGATACAGAGGATTTTACCATAAACCTTGAGACTAAAGATTCAGTTCATGACACGATGTACTACCAGCCAGTCACTGGTGTTGAGTTGACTGATTTACAAATCCTAAACACAACAGTTCTTGACACATGGAGTGAAAAGTTCCTTACACAATCATTAACATGATGAAGCAAGACCTGAACTGCAAAGCTTCCTCTAATGAAAGATGAACACCACAGTTTCCATGGCTTCTTTACCAATGAACATTGTATCAGTCAAAATACAGACAACCACCAAGATAACTTTTGGACAATGATGTTCAATTTAATTTCAAAATCCTACCCTAAAGAGAAAAAAATAAGTTACTGACTATGAGGGGAGAAGGCTCACCATACACGAGACTTATCTCTGAACCTGCCTTGTCCTGCATCACAAGGTGCCACACTAGCATGGCTTGACTGACCCCCAGGACTGGACTTGATGCTGCCGTCATTAGGTAAGAAGTGTGAGAATCAGTTAATACTCGTGTATATCACAATTATCAATGGAAGTCCAGCTCAAACCACACTTAATTACTTTACCACACCGCCAACACCAAATCTTAACTATCAGTATAGATTATATTCTGAATTTATCAATCCTCTTCTAAATTTTGTCAGTTGCTCTTAACAAACATTTTTTAAGAACCCATTATTTTAAAAGAATCACACTGTGACTTACTGCCACAGCCACAGCCACATGATGCAGTTCAATAGATCTTCAACACTTGGGAATGAGGGACTGATTAATGGCAACAATTACGTACTTTTTGATGGTCGCAAACACAATTGGATGCAGACAGAACCTGCACTTATCACACTCGCTCATATCACAACAAACACTTGGTCTCACTCACAAGATTCGTACATCTTGCCTATCCAGTCAAAAACATCAAAGAGCTGCTGTGACAAGCCCGTATTCCTCCTTAATTCCTCTCATTCTGACTCTCCATCACATGAACCAACACTAGACAGGCTTGCATACATTCCTCTCACTGACTCTTCATCCTCACTAAAACCAACACCAGTCCTGAACTAACAACTAACACTACCTTAGACAACGAACCAGTATGTACACTCACTACCTGCCTAACCTGAAGCTGGTCAGCGCCACGGTTAGAGGATCTAATGACATGGAGATGCTCACTGCTTATCCGCACTGCAGACCACTCTCTCCATGAAGCTGCTGATGCTGTACAAGGAGAATGTGAAGGGAGGGGGAGTGGAAGTGCTATCAACTAAGACATGACAGACTGGCAGAGAGATGACCCAAAGAGGAGGTTCATGTAGCTCATGGACACACAAAACTCATGTCCACTACTACAAGGCACCCTGGAATCTCCCACAGCACACAACTTCATTAAACAAGTGGCCATTTAACCTACGACACAACCCTAAGTACTATCATACAAACTAGATCCCTAAGTACACTACGGTTTACTATCATTAACATACGCCACGTTGTCGTAAGATTCCGAAACCTGCTCCTCTGTTGAATTCACATTATTGGAGTGCTGCTGTCTGGTCTCCTCATCCTCCTCTGGCTCCTCTTCAATGGTCTCGAGGGGCTTGCCGAAGGACTGTTCTATCATGGGCACCTCGATGGAGAAGTTGAAGCTGGAGAGCAGGATGGTGGCCAGGCGGATCTTGCTGGTGCTGGAGTCCTTGTCTTCGTCGTACAGCCAGCGGGAGTCTTTGCGGATCACCAGACTCTTCTCCTTGACGGGTCCCTCTTGCGGCGGCGGCACTGCGTCCTCCACATTGTAGTTGGCGCTGCGGTCTGACACCATGATGAGGCTGTGGAGGGAAGGAGTGGGCTGTGAGACGCTGGCCACAAAACCTTACCTATCCAATAATATACGTCAAGGAACTGCCTGAATACATTCCTCTTAATTCCTTTCACCTGTTCTTTAATTCTGATTCTCCGTAACAAAAGCTTGCATATATTCCTCTCTTACTGACTGAACACACATGCAACACAATATGAGAGAGAGAGAGAGAGAGAGAGAGAGAGAGAGAGAGAGAGAGAGAGAGAGAGAGAGAGATCCAGCACATCCTTCCACTCACATGAAGATCAGAGCCATGAGGAGGTTCGCTGCTCCTCCGAAGAAGAACTGTGCCCCGGGGAAGACTTCGATGGTGGAGTAGTAGACGACGGTGTAGAGCGGGAAGCTGATCATGGGCATCACGCCGTCCAGAGCGCCCAGTACTGCCGACACCTTGCCTGCACAGAGGGAAAGAAGTGTGTTAGGTCAGTGCTACGTATATTGTTTGCTGAGACGGTTAGACAGTAGTAGTAGTAGTAGTAGTAGTAGTAGTAGTAGTAGTAGTAGTAGTAGTAGTAGTAGTAGTATAAAATATGAATTATAATGTATATGCAAGTAAAATTAAATATAAATCGAAACAGGACATACACATCTGAAAAAAAAAATAAATAAATAAAAGCTAGAACCGAATAAATCATTCTTTCGAACCTTTAGGGGGACTGGTAAATAAGTGGACATTTCCCTTACTATCTTTGTTGCCCTCGGCCGCTTCCCCTTCTTACACTAAAAAAAGATAATTCACGAAAAACATATATAATACCAAATCACAATAATGATAAAAAAGTAAAGTTAATTCCACCTAAATCAAAACTTTACAGTATCTCTCTATACAAGCTCTAGTTTATCGTCCCACCCACAGCCAGGTCGACAGAGGCCCCACGCTTGTGATGTTAGTAGGTGGTGGTGGTGGTGGTGGTGGTGGTGGCTACACTAGTCCAGCCTGTCCTTGAGATGATCTAGCACTTCCCTTCTTGTCCAATACTCTACGTGAAGGTTATCTAAATAATTGTCCTCCTTTTTTTTTTTTAAGTGTGAGGGAAGTCCGGCTAAGGAGACACATAAAAAATAAACCAAGCAAAAAAATAGATAAATGATAGAAGAAACCAGTTAATAGTTGTTTTCAAAGATGTTAGAGCAAGTTTCAAAAAGATTGGAGAGTTATATTCTGGATTATTCTCTGATTATTCTCTCTAGCAACACGTCAAGGTGGTGTGTGTGTGTGTGTGTGTGTGTGTGTGTGTGTGTGTGTGTGTGTGTCAATCAGTGAACACTGCCATGGAACTGATAGGCAAAATGAATTTCTTGGTGTTTGGATGCATCACAATTCAAAATATTCTTTCTAGATTATTGCTGTAATTAAATCTATCAGCAGCTAAGGATTTCCACTGATATTAAGTTAGGACTATTGTTCCACCAGTGGCTCACTGAAGTTGCTTTCTAAGAGTTCCTCGTGGCCAGTGTTGTGTTGGAGTCATCATGCATTCGATTTCATAGTGAGGATGATTTAACATTATCAACGGGAAAAGATCCAAGACAACTTAGCTAATCATGCGTGGCCTTTGAAAATAATGTTGGCCCCCTCCCCCCCCCCCCCCCCCCCCTTTTGCCTCGCGTTTTTATTTAACAACGCAAATGAGCCGGACATTTAGAAATATCAATTACTCTTGACACACGCAAAAATAGATAAAAAGAAAAATAGCAAGGTAATTAGACGATAGTAAGTAATGGCAGTAGTAGTAGTAGTAGTAGTAGTAGTAGTAGTAGTAGTAGTAGTAGTAGTAGTAGTAGTAGTAGTAGTAGTAGTAGTAATAATAATAATAATAATAATAATAATAATAATAATAATAATAATAATAATAATAATAATAATAATAATAATGGTAATAATCTAGAAACAAGACCCAGGGCAAGCATATTTTGGAAGTCACTCGCCTGGCCAGGTACCGTGACCTTGCCTGGCTGATGACCCGGCCCTCCGTCCCACACCGCTCCCACACCCCCACCACGCCCTGCCCAACCCCACCCCGCCCCACCCCGCCTCACCCCAGCCCGCCCTGCCCCGAATCACACCCACCCCAGCACTTGCACTCAATTCACTCTGACAACTTAACACTTTTCCTGCGACACGAAACAGTTAGCATCACCAGAAACAATGCGTGAAATCTTTATAAACATCGACAAGAAGGTTAGCGAAGAGAAAGGATACACATTGCAATTTCTTCCCATTTCAAAGACTGGATGTGGCTGTAGAACAAGTAAAGATGTCTTAGAGTGACTGGCAATCAGGAAAAGATCTAAGAAGTGGCAGTCAAACGGATAATCAGTACGGGAACCAGTCTTAAGCCCTTCAGTACCATGCCGTGTTTTCATATTCATTCTGCTTAGTATACGGTGATATCATACAACCTCAGAAACTTATGTGAGGCTGATATTAGTGAAGGCCATCAATCTTCTGACCTCCATATACCCTTCGTAATGTCAATAAGATCAGCTAACCATACGCAAAAGTCATGATTAAAATGCGTCCATGTACTGAAGGAATTAGGAACAAGGAGTATCATCTCTGTAGGTTTTGAAATAGTGGTGAGAGGAGAGCGTTTATGAACACAGCCCATATAGAGAGAGGGATGTTCCGTCTACCCCTGCCCTGCCTCCCTGCCTGCCTAACTACCTGCCTGTCTGCTTCCCTGCCTGCCTGCCTTGGTCCGCACCACCCCACCTTGCCAAGATAAAATATTGCAAGGTTGAAGCAATTCGGCTAAACCTCCAATGTTTGCGTGGCTACAGATAAGACTTGTGAAAAATGAAAGTAGTGAGAAAAGACGATAAGAACAACAAATAGATGAATACAGCAGATACACGGATAAATAAGTAAGCAAGGAAATAAAGAGTTAAATAATTGACTGAATAATGGACAAAACAACTATACAACTGACTAAACAAGCAACTAACAAACTAACTTAACTTATCAACTAACATTCTAACTAACGTTCCAAGACAAACAGATACACGAAACCTTCACATACACCTTCAAGAATTGCAATGCGACTTCTTTTTTTTTGCTTCCAACACACAACTGTACGTTCTGTCCAGGTACAAAAGTGACAACAGCAGCAGCAGCAGCAGAAGACTCGATCCTTTATATGACCTTCTATTGTTTAAGGAATACGATAAAAAAATAAGAGAAATAAACCCAGAGTAATATAATTATTGGTAATACAGAAAAGAAAAATAAGGAATAAGGATGATGAAGATGATGATATGATGATAGCGAAGAAGAAGAAGAAGAAGAAGAAGAAGAAGAAGAAGAAGAAGAAGAAGAAGAAGAAGAAGAAGAAGAAGAAAGGAAACTAAGGAACAGGAATGAAGGAGAACAACAATAACAAAAACAAGAACAACAAAAACGAGGAGAGAAGTAGAGCAAAGAAAACAAACTAATAACAACCTTACCTAAAACACACAGACACACACACACACACACACACACACTGAAGGTCATTGCAACTAACACGTAAATTAACAAAACGAAGGTCACATAAACTTTTTCGTCGCATTCCATTCACACATAAACATAATGGCGACTGATAAGCGAACCAACAATAATAAACAAGCACAAAATGAACTACTAACGAAAATAAAGAGAATAGAGAAGCGAAAACACAAAGAAGTAACGAACAAGAATAAATAATAAAAAAAGTAACTGGAAAAAGCGAGCGATGAATAGAACAAAGATAGATAAACATATATAAACGACGCAAATAAATGAAAATAATAGAAAAATGAAATGGAAAAAGATGTAACTCAATAGAAAATATAGAGAAAATACAGGAGAGAAGCAAATAAGGGAAGAATAATATAAAACAATGAAAAACAAGAGTGAATAAGTGAATGAGTAAGAGTGAGTGAGTGAGTGAGCAAGAGGAGATATATATTACGTCAGTTTCCCAATCACCACTACCTTGTACCTTCACCACTAACACATAGGTAGCCACTGGTAATGAGAGAGAGAGAGAGAGAGAGAGAGAGAGAGAGAGAGAGAGAGAGAGAGAGAGAGTAGGCTACCTTCCCTTCACCCTCACAACACCCACACGGCGTAGTTATGCAGATATGGTCAGTGTGTACGTGTGCATGTATGTGGGGGGAGGGGGAGTGGATAGACTGGGAGGGAAAAAAAAAAAAAGAAAAAAAGGAGGAAAAAAAAAGAAAAAAAAGGCTCCTCCATCTCTCTCCCAGACAAAAAAGAAGGAAAGGAAGAATGGAATAAGAAATAAGAAAAAAAATAACGAAAAGAAAAGAAGGGATGAAGGAAGAGGGGGTAAGCTGATCTCCTGCTGGGATTACCTTGGTGTGTGTGTGTGTGTGTGTGTGTGTGTGTGTGTGTGTGTGTGTGTGTGTGTGTGTATCAAGTTACGCTCCAATAAAACAAAAAAAGTAACAAAAAGAAAAGGAAACAATAATAAAAACAAGAAAAAAACACGTCATCATTTACTTATTATATTTCTTTACTTACTTTACCTGTTTTACTTTTCTTTACTTCCAATCAATGTATCTTGTTCCACTCACAACTATCTTACTTTCCCGTTTACTTTAACATTCACTTTTTACTTCTCTTTACTCCTAATTAATCTATCTCACATGCTCACTTACTTTCTTATCTTACACTCCCACTTACTTCCTTCCTTACTTACTCTTCTCTATTCCTTCCTTCATTCACACTTACTTGTCCTCCATTCTTACTTAATTATTTGACTTACTTATGTGAATTATCTCAACACGCCTCGTAACATCTTGACCAAAAGAAACACGAGGTCAAACAAACAAATGAATAAAAATGACCTTGTTCTGAGGAGGAGGAGGAGGAGGAGGAGGAGGAGGAAGAGGAGGAGGAGGAGGAGGTTCTATATATGGCACTACCTCTCCTTCCCTTTCCACTCCTCCTCCTCCTCCTCCTCCTCTTAAAATTAGGCTTCTGTTGCAATTTAACGAAAGAGGAAAGGGAGGAGAAGAAGGAGGCAGGAGTAAAAGGAAGATGATGAACGAGGAGGAGGAGGAGGAGGCTTTCATCATAACAAACTACTTCTTTCATCTACCTTCTCTCTCTCTCTCTCTCTCTCTCTCTCTCTCTCTCTCTCTCTCTCTCTCACCCGTGGAAACTCCAGTGAGAGGGAGAGCAAAGTCAAATTGGTAGGAGGAGGAGGAGGAGGAGGAGATGTTGGTCTTGTTCTGTTCTTGTCGACATATTATTAGGTAAGTTTGCCCTCAGCGCTAGTGTTTCGTTTTCTTTACAGAACAACAACTACAACATCTACTACTACTACTACTACTACTACTACTCTTATAACCACAATCACTTTATATTCCTCGTCCTTTCTCAAACTTACACTCACATCACCATCACCACCACCATCATCAACAACAAAAACAACATCAATCTAAATAAACAAAAATTTTCACCGTTAGATCTATCAATATTATCTTCTCCTTATTCTCCTTTATCTTTTTTTATTTTTTACTTTTTATATTCTCCCACCTTTGTCTTAGTGTGCACAACAGGATGAATGAATGTTTTGGCAGCAAGGTAGACGAGTTAATAAGGTGGTGGTGGTGGTGGTGGTGGTGGTGGTGGAGGGGTAGGGAGGGTTGGCGTAAATGCCGTGGGAACAGACTAATATGATAATGAAGCAAGGTAAGTTTGTGTGGTAGAAAGGTGTGGTAGTGTGAAGTAAGTGTGGTAAGTATGTGGTTAAGGCAGGCAGTCAGTCAGTCAGTCTCTCTCTCTCTCTCTCTCTCTCTCTCTCTCTCTCTCTCTCTCTCTCTCTCTCTCTCTCTCTCTCTCTGTTTATCTATCTATCTATCTATCTATCTATATGCGTGTTTTCTGGCTCTTACACAGACTTTGTAAATGGTTGTTCATTTTTCTTTTCTTTTCATTAGACTACGTGATATTCTAAGTGATTTTTTATAGGTTTTATATTCGGTTATATTTTTTTTTTGTATATTAAGACTGACATTCCTATACACTGTGGTAAATAAACTATCTATCTATCAATATGTGGGGCAGATGTGGACAGGTGGTGTTGTATTATGTCCGTAAACTTGTGACAGGTGTGAATAATTGAAATTCTAGTCACCTGTATACATTCCTCACCTTAAGCTAATCTCTCACTTATCAATCCCGACATTACATTACATTCCAGCCTCATCTAGTTTTTTCCAGCTCTCTTCCGATCCTCTTCCAGCCTTCACCCTCATCCAGTCTTCCTGCTGTCCTCCCTTACGCCCACCACACAACACACAACATACCAGAGCAGACTGCAGTGTTTCCAAGTGACCTTTATAGGGTGTTACGGTAATGCAGACACCCGCCCCCCCTCTCTTCCATGCACACCACCACCACCACCACCACCACGCCCTCACATCAGCACACTCCCATACTTTATTTCCTGTTGCAAAAGATCGTGTTCTCAAGTGTTCTAGTGCCCTATCCAGTCTTTTTAATTGGGTTTAGTGGATGCTGATGGCGTGTTCAAGGGTTTCGAGATATAAGGGAGAGTCTAACAGGTTTTTCATTTTTTTTCTTTTTCATAGTTCGAGTTTAATAAGGTCTGGTGGAAATTATTGCGGTTTTCAAGGGCGATTTCATTATTTCATGGGTTTCGGTGGATTTGTTGGTGTGTTTATGGGTGTTGTGAGTCTAAGGTTAGTTCAACAGGTTCGAGTAGAAGTTCATAAGATTTTCAAATGTGTTTTTATAATTCTAATAAGTGTGACAGGCTCAAGCGAAGGCTGTCGAGATATTTAAGAGGTTCCATGGTTTTGGTGACAGTTTAACAAGTCGTGGTGTAAATTATTCATATTTTCCATGAAGTTTTTATTATCATATTGAGTTTAACCGGTCCTAAAGCAAGTTTCCGGGTTTTGAAGGGAGCTTTTGTGAAATTCCTGATGCTTTTAAGGGGGGGTTCATGATTCTTGTGCTTGTGTGACAGGCTCTGGTGGCAATAACTGTATTGTGTTGTGATCTATTCTACTGTAGTGTTTCTATGACTTGTGTCTATTTGGGGTGAAGGTAATGAAGGCCAGACAGCATCCCTACCCACCCCCACCATCCCCCCACGCGTCTCAGATACCCCAACAACAGCCTGTGGTAGAAATAACTGCATTGTGTTGTGATCTATTCTACTGCATTGTTTCTATGACTCGTGCCTATTTGTGGTGAAGGTAATTAAGGCCAGACTGCATCCCCCACTTCCTACCGCGTCTTAAATGCCCTCACGTCTTAGTAAATGTCTGAATGTCACATCTCAACGAATTGCGGTTCCTTGTCGGCGGAATTCGTAAACTTCTATTGTGACGCTTTTCTTTGTTTTTGTCGCCTCGGCCTGTCCTGTCCTTAATGTCCTCTCCCGCTGCTCTTACTGACACCACTTGTTTTTCTTGTTTTTGCTTTTCTTTTCTCTTTATTTGACTTTACGACGTGATACAGTTTTAGTGTTGATTTTTCCGTGTATGTCTTTCTTTGTCGATATGTATGTATGTTTGTTTCTATGTATTTCTGTTTGTTTGTTTGTTTGTATGTCTATCTACCTGCCTGCCTGTCTGACTACGTCTCTCTCTCTCTCTCTCTCTCTCTCTCTCTCTCTCTCTCTCTCTCTCTCTCTCTCTCTCTCTCTCTCTCTCTCTCTCTGGCATGACAAGATTCCAGCTGAGATAAAATGAACTTATTAATTTTCTTTCATCGATTGTCCTGAAGATTAAAATAAAAACAAAAAATAAATATAAATATAAAAATTCCTTGACCATCAGAGCGAAACATTCCTTTAAACTCAATGTTTTCTTTTGAATGAAACTTTTTTTTTCCTGTTTCACAAGACATAATTGTTCTTTTTTTTCCTTCTTTTGTTATTATTGTTACTGTAACTTTATGTCCTATTTCTTGATTGTATAGTGTATTTTTTGTGTTGCTTGTCTCTCCTTTCTTTCTTCCTGTTATTGTTGTTGTTGTTGTTGTTGTTGATGTTGTTGTTGTCAATGTTTTCAACTGTACAAGAAGGGAGACTTTTTTTTCGTTATTTTTTCCTCTCTAATCAGTGACAAGCCAGTGACGTTGGATTGTCGAGTTGATTAATATTCATACTCTCGTTAGCATATAAATCGACACAATTAAGGCAATGCATCTTTAATTTCCTAAGATTTCTTGTTTTCTTATTCTTAACCTTATTCCTATTTTCCACTTCCTAATTTATCCATCGTTTTTCTATTTGCCAGTTTCTTTTACACTGAGGAAGCGCTTGGAAGGGAGTGAAGGTTCAAGACACTTATCATCTGACTTCGTAACCTCAAACACTTCTGTACTTCACCTCCACTAATTCAAAAAGGTTTTATTTAAATTTACCCGAGTTTTTAAGGTGTTTTTACGAATATGGAAGCCGATTGACAAGATTTCTGTATTATCACCAAAAGAAACACTCTTGAAAAACCCGCTAATAATCTCTATAAACTTGGAAAACAGTAGTGGTGATAGAGCAAAGCGTTTCTGATTACGGTCCTTTGGCTGACGCTGTTATTTCTATATAGGGACTGGGATCTCTATGGGTCTATTTCATTGTAGTTTTTGTTGCCTTTACCGAAGCTCTTCCCATATAGAAGTAATAGAAAGTTTCCCAGGGTCAGTTAGAAGTGAGGGTGGGATGTGAGTCCCGCCCTTCCCCCTCCGCCGCTCTCGGCCAGACCAGCAGCGCCCTAAGGTTGTGACGGGGCGCTCCTGATAAGCATTCTTCGTCAGGTCATTCACTCTGAACATTGCTTTAAAATACATCTATCTTGTGTGGTGAATCCCCGACCAGAGAGAGAGAGGGGAAGGCGACTCTCTCTCTCTCTCTCAAACCAGCTGCCTCGCCCTATCTGGTTCTACTCCAATGCCCCCAATCACCCCCCTCTCCCCCTCTCCCCTCTCACTCCCCCCACACCCAATCTCCCCACCACCTCTCCCTTCAACTATCATCGACTTAACATTCCCTCTCCTTCTCTCTCTCACAAATGCGCCACGCCCGTACATGCTCCATATCGCTTTCTCTCTCTCTCTCTCTCTCTCTCTCTCTCTCTCTCTCTCTCTCTCTCTCTCTCTCTCTCTCTC
>JAHFWG010000078.1:378365-406167 GCA_020233015.1 Callinectes sapidus | reverse complement strand
TCGCCCTCTCTCGCCCGCTCTCCGTCTCTCTCTCTCTCTCTCTCTCTCTCTCTCTCTCTCTCTCTCTCTCTCTCTCTCTCTCTCTCTCTCTCTCTCTCTCTCTCCAGTGTGTGTGTGTGTGTGTGTGTGTGTGTGTGTGTGTGTGTGTGTGTGTAAAACAGGTATCCAGTGACTTCAAGATCCGAATTTTCGTCCGTCTGCACTCGTGCTGAGCGAGTGCATAACACCGTGGGCTAGGCCAATCCGCTTTATGATTTCCTGACTCGACCCACCATCGTTATACACTTCACTACCAAGGTATGTGAAACTTTCGGAGATCTCATTGTTCTCACCACCCACATGAACATACCCTGTTTCATCCAGTAAACCTCCAAACACCTGAAACTTAGTCTTGGGCCAGGAAACCTGTAGTCATAAGGGCTCCGCCTCCTTGTGCAGTGCCTCTAGAGCCACTACCAGAATCTCCAGTGTCTCAGCAAAGAGGGAGATATCAAGACACTCATCCCATTCTTTTGGCTATTGAACCAGAATTTTCCCAGGGACCGGCAACAGTGGGCTTTTATGTTTTATTTTTGTTGCCCTAGGCTGCCTCTCCTTCTACATAAAAAAAGAAAAAAAAAAATCAGTATTGCCGAAAGGTTCTCCGCGATCACTCTAGTCTACAACCCCGCCTAATACCAAGTCCAAGCAGATGTTGAAAAGTGATGGAGCAAGTACTCACAGTCCCGGAGTACAAACCAGATAATGGACCAATAATCCTTGTAAGAATCCCACGGAGACACAAAAGATCTCAGAGTGCCTCTCGATGCACTTAATCAAACACCTTCTTGAGATAGACATATACTGCAAGCATCCCTTGCCGAAACATTCCTCGGCGCTCCATTATTACGCGAAGCGCTAGGATCCGGTCAGTTGTTGACTCACTGGGCGTGAACCCTGACTGTTCAGGTCTCTGGTGCTTCAGCAGATGACTGGGAATCCGCAGAAGCAGCAAATGGGCAAGCACCTTGCCTGGTATGCTAAGCAGTGTTATATTGCGGTAGTTGTTGCAGTCCTGACTCCTTTTCCAGTCAGGAGGAATGATACCTGAATGCCATACAGCAGTCAAGGAGCATGTAACCCACGAATCATGGCCTCACCTCTCAGCTTTGATCAGCTCCGCACTGATGTTACAGACACCAGTTGCCTTTGCACCCCTCAATTTTGCCACAGCTTCTTCGACATCAATGGAGAGTGCAATTTTATCAGAGGGTGGATCAGCATCCAGCGTCTGTAACTCTGCAGTTTAGAGCTTTCCACTTGAAGGATCCACTGTGAACAGCTGCTCAAAACACTCAGCTCAACGAGGCATCTGCCCATCTTCGTCCAATACAAGGCAACCATCTGTTGTTCAGATGGCGCTCACCTGAGGTGTAGACTTGGAGCAGAGTTTCTTCAGGACTCATGGACAGGTCTGTGGTCATTAGCATTTATAGTCTTTACAACGGGTGGACAACACTTAGGCGCTGGCCGAATACAGTTGGCTACGCTGACACAGGACATAGTTTGTCTTTGATATATCAATTCCTTGTTTTTCTTTTATTGAAATGAAAGTATTAAGTATGGGGGATTTATCCTACCAAACTATGCTGCTCTACATATGGCTTGGACTTGAAGGTAATAATAGTCTGGGTTCTATATAAGCGTAATAACATTTGACAACAAAGCTGTGCGGCGTTGTCATCCAGGTGGAGCAGCAGCCTGGCTGGGTGGGTGCTTATTGCCAGGGTCAGGTCATTCAGATCAGAGAGAGGCCACTCCTTGGTCACTCTCTCACTGGCCACCACCCAAGAGGGAACCAATTCTTTCACTCTTTCATAGTTAACGTCAGTCAATGTTCCGATGATAAGTCATCACAATAAATGTCATAGAGAGGATACTGAGTGAGGAATATATATATATACACACACACACACACACACACATACACACACACACACACACACACACACACACACACACACATATATATATATATATATATATATATAGATATATATTATAATAATTATATATATATATATATATATATAAACTTTATATAATACAGAGATGGAGAGAGAGAGGAGAGAGAGAAGAGAAGAGAGAGAGAGAGAGAGAGAGAGAGAGAGAGAGAGAGAGAGAGAGAGAGAGAGAGAGAGAAATGACAATATAATAAATTTGTTACATGTTCCGTACCAGTCAAGGACAAATTCGTAATCTAACTTATACATTGACAAGCGGCCCTAATACCCCACCAGTGTGGCGTGGGCTTTCAGTCACTGCTTGGTGACAGGCTGGCTTTGCTTCTACAGTTGTTACCACTGGCGTGGATGAGTGAGTACTTCAAACGCTGCTATTAACCCCTTCAGTACTGGGACGCATTTTCATATTTATTCTGCTTATCATTTGACGATTTTATACACTTTCAGAAATTCACGAGGGGGGGGGGGATTAAAATAAAATAGAACCTCGGTTAACGAACGTCTAAGTTAACGAACAAATCGGCTAACGACCAGCAAGTTCGCTAAAAATTTGTCCCAGTTAACGAACTAATCTTCGAATAACGAACAGCAAGGCAAAAACCCAAGCGGCATCCCAGCATCAGTCGCGCTGAAACATTGTTGCGGTCGGTCGTTACTTGTACTTATCGTGTTGCATCCCTGTTTTAGTGTTTATTTTAGTGCTCAAACAAGGCTCTAAAGAAGGTTAAAAGCAAGAGTAGTAGTATGGTGAAAAGGCAAAGGCCAACAATTGGATTAAAGAAAGAAATTATTTCTAAGCACTAAAGTGGAGTGCGTGTGTCTGATCTCGAAGTCGTAAATCTCAAATATCTTAAAGAATAAGGAACAAATCAAACGAGTTAATGTTGCTAAAGGTAGGTAGGCAACAGGACTGTAAACCTTTTCAATGACAATATCATGTCGCATTACCGTAAAATCCTCCAAAAAAGGCGGAAGCAACAGACACTGGATAAGTTTTTCCTATCATCCCCAAAGCGACAGAGGAGGGAAGCCACCCCCAAAGTAATAATGGTAGATGTTTTCATGGAGGGGAATTCCCCCTCAAAACAGTAACTCCATCCCTTCCTCCCCACACCTCCATCCACTTATGTCATCATATCGCAGTCAAAAGGGTAAGTTTTCTTATGTTTAAATTATTTCTTTAATATTTGTAGGATATCGTGCAAGTTGACATCTAGGAGAGGGGCACGTTCAACTGGGGCTGGGAACCAATTATTTCTATTTCCTTTGTTTCTTAAGGGAAAAATTGATTCGGTTAACGAACAATTCAGTTAACAACCAGCTTTACGGAACGGATTGTGGTCGTTATCGAGGTACTACTAGTACAGACTCTGGCCATTAATCTTCTGACCTCCATACACCCTTTCTAATGTCAATAAAATTGTCTAATCACACCACAAACTCGTGGTAAAAATGTTTCCCAATACTGAAGGGGAGGGGAGTTAAACACACTAATAGTTTTATTGTGCTCAGTACATCACAAGGAAGCCGTATAGAGGGTAATGAGGGATTTCAATCACTCACATACGATTTCATATGAAAATGTTTCAACAATCATATCTCTGGTGTCATTAGATTTGGTTTAGTATATGTAGTTTGCTGTAGATTCATCTTATCCAATCAACTTTATATATTTGAATATAAGTAATGAAAAATGAGTTCTCAGAATCTGATGGGGCTAGAAGTTTTTTTCTTCTACAGTAAAAAGTCTATAGACTAAAGCTGTGATTCCCAACCGGGGTTCTGCAAGAAACCATGAAATAATTATGTGTTATTATGAAATAACCGTGAATTTAATTCATAATTCCTATACTGAACAACACATCACAAGCACTTTCTAAACACCAACATACTCACACGCACCAGTCAGTACAGTGTATAGTAATTATTGTAAAACAAAGTATCACACTGAACTTACTGAAGCTAACATAACTATGGTGATAGTGATACAGATAATATATGTATATATGTATATATATATATATATATATATATATATATATATATATATATATATATATATATATATATTATAATATATCTTATATATATATTATATATATATATATATATATATATATATCTATATATATATATATATTATATATATAATCTAATATATATATATATATATATATATATATATATATCGGGGTTCCTTGGAATATGAAAAATTCCTCCAAAGGTTCCTCCGAGATGGAAAGAGTGGGAATCACTGAGCTATAGCATTGTTGGTTTATTAAATTCTACATACAATAACCTAACCAACCGAAACCTAATCTAACTTTTACTAGTAGTAAAAGAAATTATTACAGTTATAGTTTGCTCTCTTTTTCGGATATATTTTTGCTCGTTTAATAATAATAATAATAATAATAATAATAATAATAATAATAATAATAATAATAATAATGATAATCATAATAATAATAATGATAATAATAATAATAATAATAATAATAATAATAATAATAATAATAATAATAATAATAATAATGATAATCATAATAATAATAATGATAATAATAATAATAATAATAATAATAATAATAATAATAATAATAATAATAATAATGATAATAATAATAACTAATAATAATAATAATGAGAATGATGATGATAATGATAATAATAATAATAATAATAATAATAATAATAATAATAATAATAATAATAATAATAATAATAATGAGAAAGTATCGTAAGCTTTCAGAGATACTTACAACATTACCCTTTTTATTTTCACTATTATTACTTTCATAAAATGTAAATTAAAACTCGACGGGGTGAACTTAATATTACGTGAAATTCGCAAAGTTAGAGGGGCGCTGTCTAAATGTGTATACTATCATTTTGTTCATGCGAGGGGAATTGAGAGGCCTTAACACTTCAACAGTCAGGCAATGACCACCAAGGTCCCGAACTCACTTAGGCTTCCTGTCTCTCACTTGCGTGTAAAAATGAGCAAAGTTGTCGCTGTGTTGGCCACGTGTCTCCTTAATTGACCTGCATGTAACGATACGTGGAGGGCGAGGGAAGGGTAGGAAAGGGAAGGTATGAGGGATGAATCACCTTAATTACTTCATTTCACTCGACAAGGTCCAACACACTAGGGCAATGATGGCAAAGTTTATAACTAAGATATTCAGAACGTTTTTTCAGATGTTTAAGTGAACATTAATGTTAAATGTTTAGAGATCACAGTTCTTTTTAATGTTTCAGATATATATGCTAAAATTCAACATAAATAAAGCAAAAGCATGAACCTATGTAGTAAATCTTCTTTTTTAATCAGTCTTTTTAATAAACTCTTGATTGTCAAAGAATATTTATAATTGAACATCTACAAGCATTAATCTACTTACAGGATGGTGTATATATAAGCTTAATGTAGAATCAGTGAAACTCAATGTTCGTGAAAGAGGAAGCAAGGTTCGGGTCTGGACAGGGTGGGATGGGAGAGCATGATGAGCAGTAGGGGAATGAAGAATAGAGTTATCTGCCGCATTTCTTTTTTAATTACTTTATGAGTCTCTTAAGTGAGGGACAGAGTTTGGCATGGCGTTATCACAGATTCCAGGAAAGTCGTGGGTAGAGCGTGGGAAGAGGTGAGAGACGGGAGGGGGGGTGGGAGGGAAGGAGAAGATGGGTAAGGGACGGAGGAGGGGGGATGGAAGGACGGATGGGGAGTGGGAGTAAACTTTAATGAATACGGAAGGTGGGAAGGAATAAGAGAAAGGAGAAGCTGCAATGAAGGGAGGCAAAGAATGAGAGACTGCGTTTGGGGACGAAGAGAGGAATTGAATTTAATGTGAAAAGAGAAGAGAACTTAGCTGAAAAGAACCTCGCCATAAGTTGAGGAGAGAGAGGCATCAAATGAATAAAGGAGGAAGGAGGCGGTGGTGGTCATATAAAAGGAAAGAGAGGAAAGCGAGACCAAGAGGTGATATATAGACCATTATGCTCTTAGGATTCACCACTAGACCAATTTTAATACCAGTCCTTGTGATAAACATAATCGTAAATTGTATTAAAGGAGAAAGAACCCGTGGAACTACAAGGGTACGAATGCAGGGAGGGAGAGCGGAAAGTGTCGTCGCTAACTTTTTTTTCACCGGCAACAGAACTAGGTCAATAAAACTCTCTTTTCGCCAGTGGGAGGACAAGTTGCGGTCTGAGTGCTCGCGGCTCAAGGCGGAGCTGGATGAGCTGCACGCTGAAGAGAAGCACCTCGCCGTGGAGTCCATGAAGGTGCAGAAGGAGCAAGAGATCAGAAAGCTCAAGCAGTCATGGGAACTTCGCCAGGAGGAGATGACCAAAGAGGTGAGTTAATTGATGTAAATGTGTACTGGAAGGCAGGGTTAATCATCCGTTCTCTCAACTCTTCATGCCACCTGTAGCATTTTTCTTTATCTGTTCTTTTATTTTATTTTGTGCTGGAAAAAAAATATTATTTCATTTCGTATAATTTTTCATCTTGGATCGCCGCTTCTAATACTTACGTTTTCTGCCAATTTATTTCATTTTGCGATTTTTTACCAAAGAAAATGATTTCAAATATTTCTTTCATTCTATTCGTAATCGGAATTATTGAAATCCATATTCAATAGTGCATCATTTTAATTTTTGAAGCATAAACCTAACTTTTGTGAAAAACATTATCACTTTTACTACAAATACCGCGTCTGGCCACGTAGCCACTACCGCTGCGAGCATCAGGTGGGCGGCAGGTAATGGCTGGCATTCCGTCCCTTGTCCCTCATGTGGCGTGGAGATCAAGGGCCCAGGTGTATTTTATTAATCTCGCATGCGCCATCTGGTGCTTTAATTATACATCTCTGTGATGGCGGTAGCATCTCTGAACATTGTATCCACCTGACATGAGACAGCCGGGACAACCTGCAACATGTCAGTGAAATGTAGTGAATATAGAAACAAAACAAAGGATCTCCAAAAGCTTCTTCCCTTTAATGGGAACTTGTTCTTACTGTTTCTTTCATATTGCTTACTTTTACCTTATCTTATAAAGCAAGAGAGGATGAGCACCAGTAATAAAACACTTAACTATAATAGTTTCCTTTGCACACTTCATCGATTTATAATTTCGATGTATACAGCAAATGAGAACAAGAACAAACAATAATACACTTAAATCACACCACTGTCCATACGTGTCGCGCATGAGGAAGAGATAAAAAAAAGTTTTACGGTAACGTAGATGAGTCAGGGAGTTTAAATTGTTTGTGCACCACAGATGTCAAAGCTCAAGGATAGCCTGACGGAGAAGGACGCTTACTACCACAAGGAAATGGAAAACATGAGAACCAACGCAGACAGGGACGTGTGGGAGCTGCGAAGGAAACTGCAGCGTCTTGACGAGAAGAACTGGTCGGCACAGGAGCTGCTGCAGGAGAAACACCACGAGGAACTAGGTGAGTCCCTTCAAGATAGACAGACAGACAGACAGATATAGACCGACAGACCGACAGACAGACAGACAGACAGACAGACACAGACAATGACAATGGCACCTATATACCAACTTATTATAAAGACAGATAGACAGACTGATTGAGACTGGTGTACACTGAGAGACGAACAGACAGGCAAACAGACAACGAACAAATAAACTGCATGTATAAAAAGAAAACTTGATGAACGATGCAGCAAAAAAGTAAATAAAAAGATATCATTTCCAACAATACTGGCAGTAGCAGCGCCACCACTTTAAATTTTCTTCTCTCAGGCTTCTATAAATACACAGCTTTGCATAATGATGACGTACCAAGGGAAAAAATACAATCAGACTGCCGCCTCAGTGAGAAAGTTGCATTGAAATTTACGTACATAAATTTCATCAAGTTTCTGTGTTTTGAGTCAAAGCTGCGTAAGTGATTCTTCGTTTTATTTGCTTGTTATTTTGAGGAGGGAGAGCTGGAATATTTTCTTATTTATTTTTCATTTTTAAATTACAACAATTTTTATTTTTGAACTAAAAAAATTGTCCCTTTTTTCAACATTTCTTTTTATTTTTTGTCCTCAACGAAGCAAATGCATTTCTACCCAGAGCGGCTTGGTGTGGATTTAAAGCTTTGCCTGTTTTGCTTCCGTTTTCATTTTTTTTCTTTATTTTATTCAACAATTGAGCGAGGCGCCTCCATTTCCACCTCAGAGCGGATTCGTGCGGACTACAAGGAGCGCATGTCAGACTTGGAAGCTCGACTGGAGGTGGCCATGAAGAACTCAGACGAGGACGCGCGCCAGCAGGCAGAGAAGATGCACAACGACGAGATGGAACACTTGTGTGAGCAGCACCGACTCAGCATGGGTGAGTCTGCCTCCTGTTACCTCTGCCCATTTCTCAGTGCATTATATCTACCTTCCACGTCTGTTTCTGCGTTCCATTCCTCTGTTATGCATCCCTAAATTTTCTTTCCCCCATTCGTCCTACACGCATTCACGCAATAGTTTTGAAGGACTTATTTTTTAATGCATTATTTTGTTTGGACGGTTCTTTTTCCTCACTTTTTCTTCCTATATACCTACTGTGTCATAGTTTCCAAGAACACCTTATTTTATTTAACTTTACAGGCATTAAAGTTTCCAGGGAGAAGTTTCCTTCCTCTCTCTCTCTCTCTCTCTCTCTCTCTCTCTCTCTCTCTCTCTCTCTCTCTCTCTCTCTCTCTCTCTCTCTCTCTCTCTCTCTCTCTCTCCCTTATAGTCTCAAATAGTTAATTTTCTTGTCCTACAACAGTCTTTGTACTTTAAAAGAGCACATTTTTCTCCTAACTTCACTTCAGTTTTAATTGAAAATATAGAGAGGAAAGTTTATCATAACAATAAAAAAAGCTCCCATTCCATCCATTACTTCTCCCGTTGTACACAGTGTGAATCACGCAGGATAAGGTACATGTTTAGAAAACAAATATATTGTTTCTCTCAATATTAGAGGCGTTTTATAATTCCAGGTCAATTATACAACATTAACGCAATGGTAGTCATCACTCTGCTGAGGAAATCAAATTTGCAACATATTCTGAGTGGCTTAGTATGTGATGCTCGGGAAGCAATACTATGCAATGTTAGCTTTATTGGCTCGTAAACTGTGAGGCTAAGACTATACGATGCAAATGATGGAGACGGCACGCGCGCATGCACGCACGCACAGCACGCGCACACGCACATGCACACACACACACACACACACACACACACACACACACACACACACACACACACACACACACACACACACACATACACACACCAGATAAGGGGAAAGTTACCTGCCTTATGTGTAAGTCCATCATGAGTGACTGGCTGGAACATCTATGTGGTACAGATTCAATGGACATTTGATTGTAACGAAGTGTTGTCTTGACTCGTATAGGTTAAGTGTCAATAGTTCAAACAGTTGATGCATTACTACTTGTCTTGACGTCACGTGTCATCACCTGCTTGTCGGCATTCAGTGATACACGAGGGCAGGGTGAGGTTGCCTAGATATTCCTTACGTGAAATAAACTTAATGTGGTTCTTTTCCTGTATTTCATTATTTTTAAACGCTTTTAAATTAAAAAAATATTTACTACATGGAATATGATGCAACTACGAAAGAAAACTAAACACACACACACACACACACACACACACACACACACACACACACACACACACACACACCTTCAATCCACTCAGGAATAGATATAATGCAAAAAAATTTCAACATTATCTCATTGAACTAGTTCCCTCATCATTTCCAAGAACCATAACTAAAAACACCTTGGTAATTTACAACATAATTGCATAACTTAACAAAGTATATTCCAAAGCAAAGACCAAAGAAAACGGGTACAGTGTTCATCCTTTTTTCCTTTTTCTTTTTTTTTTCTTTTTTTTCGTTTCACTCCAAGAGTTCTAAGCTCCGTTTTCAATTCTATACAGAGCGGCTAAGGGAGGAACTTGAGGCAGAAAAATTCCAGGCGGTAGAGGAGGCGCGTGTGATCGTGACCAAGCACCACGAGTACGTCAACGCGGGTCTCCGGGAACAGGTCACGGAGGCCACCAATACCTGCACACAGGTGAGGCGGTGTGCGGGGAGGGGAACGAGTAAGAAATGAAGGTTGTGGGGACTGTTTGGTGCCATAGGTAACTTGCTTTAGAGAAAGTTGAGAGTGTTGTAATCTATAGAATGAAATATGATGAGATGGAAAGGAAAGTTAATAGAGTATTAAGACATAGTAATGATGTATTGCACATCAATTTCCGTCGCTACTTTTCTAACCTTGTATATTTACGTGTTCGTGTGTGTGTGTGTGTGTGTATCCCTACAGTACCGTGAAGAGTTGGAAGCAGTGAAATCCACGTTGGCGCAGAAGGAGGAGATGATTAAGACACTGGAGGAGGAGCTGGCGAGACTGAGGGAGACGGAAAGAGTCCCTGCCGCCTCCTACATGGACTCTCAGAGCTCCATCGCGTCATCCAGCGAGTCCACGTGCTCTCAAGGCTCCAACAACTCCCAGGACCGACTCAGTCTCTCAGAGTCCGTTGGTGCCTCGATAGACAGCCAAGACGAGGCGCACAAATCAGGGTGAGTGTTGTCCCCACTCACCCCAAGCCATCCCAAGCCATCCCAAGCCATCCCAAGCCCTTGACCTAAGCTCCGCCTTTATGAACCCTTATCCTACATTCCCAGACGTCTTCACTGCCCCTTAATCCTCATCCATTCAATCTCCTCATCACTCCTCGCCCTTCACTTCAGACCACCACCACCACCACCACCACCACCATCACTACCACCACCACCTCCACCACTTCCAGCAATCAATGGAGGTGAGAGTTCCATCACACATGATGAATATGTTAGAAAAACTATATATACATGTAATTTCATGCTAGATGTGCGCACTTACACACACACACACACACACACACCTCTCTCTCTCTCTCTCTCTCTCTCTCTCTCTCTCTCTCTCTCTCTCTCTCTCTCTCTCTCTCTCTCTCTCTCTCTCTCTGTACACTCCATTTGTTCATTTATCATTCCTTCCTCCTCCTCTTCCTCTTTTATTTTTACTTCCCATTCTCTTCCTGTATTTCCTGTTCCTCCCATTCACGCTGCTATTATTGCTATAGCTATTGTCGGTAGTATTACTATAGTGCTATCAATACAACTATGTCTACTACTACTACTACTACTACTACTACTACTACTACTACTACTACTACTACTACTACTACTACTACTACTACTACTATTGCTACTACTACTACTATTACTATTACTATTACTACTACTACTACTACTACTCCATTATATCCTCTTTCACCTTTGCTCTCCTTTGCTCGGGAACCATTTGTGTTATTTGGCACCAAAATATTCAAAATTCCAGACTGAATAGGTTAGGGTGTGGCGACGCCCCTCTTCCATCAACTGATATTATGGACTTGCCCTCCACGGCCTGAACCTTTTTACGCAACATACGAAGGGTCGAGCTTTCAAGTCAGAATACCATTAAACTACGTCTCCCATTCAGTACTATTATTATTATTATTATTATTATTATTATTATTATTATTATTATTATTATTATTATTATTATTATTATTATTATCATCATCATCATCATTAATATATTTTTGTCATTACCCTCATTACTGCAATCTAATTTTACGGCGCTGCTTGCAATTAGTCCTAATGGAGTGTCGGGAATGCATTTTAAGTGTTTATTTTTGTCGAATTAATGTGCGTCGTCAAGCTGGTGGAGGATGGACACGAGGGGAGACAAGGAAGGAAGTATAGGAACAGAGGAAAGGAGAGGAACTGTAGTGCTCTTACTATTCTTACAAGGGAGAGAGTCATCAATTGGTAGTAGGTGTTCTCAGATGGATGGATTTGGGGGAACAGCATGACGGATGAAGGAGTGACGCAATAGCATTAGTCAAAAGAAGCGCCAAACAAGACGCCAAAACGACACAGTGATTATTATTTTTTTTTATCATATTCATTTATTGCTATGATTACCTAAGAATTCATTGACTTTTACCAATATACTTACATTAATTTGCATATACTTTGCTTAAACTCTTAGCTCTTTTTCTAACTTTAAAAGGAAATGACGTATAGGACCACCTTCCTGAAATAAAGAGTAGGGTATGACACTGTTCTTTACTTCAAGACAACCCGCTCACGGATCTTTTCCAACCCAAGAAATAGGGTTCTTTCCAGAACCTCTTCAGATAGGCGTCTCCCCTCAGTGCAATTTCTTCCCCTCAGCTCTTTTCACTTTATTGTCTGAGTAACAAGGAGGAATGTAACGACGAGTAGAGGCTAAGTGAGTGGGGAGCTTCACGACCCCAGTTTCCGAAGAGAGTATGCTAGATCATACGATGATCATACGATGGTACTCAGAAGACATTAAAATCATATGTAAAATCTCTGAGAGAAAAAAAAATAGTCAAAAGAAGTGAAGGTCTTAGATGATACTAAAATACGTTAGAATTCCGCACAAAATTAAGTTACCATATCAAAGTTTGTGATATACTTATGAGAGATGACATTCGATTTGCGGCTGAGGCCAAAGTTTTGACAATAGATATGTTATTCAATAGTCTCAAAGGTCATCTGTCTCTTTCTTCCCAACACTACTTTTATATTTCAATTCACATTGCCTGGACATCCTGTCTGCCCTGAATAAATATCCCTACTTTCTTGTACTAAACATATGATCCCCACACGACAACAACTGTTTTTCAGAAAACACTCAGGTCCGTTATTGGATATATTCACACACACACACACACACACACACACACACACACACACGCACACGCACGCACGCACACACACACACACACACACACGCACGCACACGCACGCACGCACACACACACACACACACACACACACACACACACACACACACACACACACACACACACACGATAACATTTAGCCACGAAAAAAACATGCAGAAATCTACAAATAATCTACAACAAATGTTGACTGAATGGTTGTGTGAGAACGTACTTAGATCCCTGTGGCATTGCCTGTGGTGGCGGTGGTGGTAGTATTGGTATTAGCAAAGTGGTGGTATTGATACAAGTGGCCGTAGCAGTAGTAACATTAGTATCAATGTGTGTGTGTGTGTGTGTGTGTGTGTGTGTGTGTGTGTGTGTGTGTGTGTGTGTGTGTGTGTGTGTGTGTGTGTGTGTGTGTGTGTGTGTGCGTGTGTGTGCATGAATATATGTAAGAGAGGGTGCTTGCGCGTGTGTGCATGCATGAACACTTATACACTTAAGACAGCACTTCCGCCACCAGGGAGTGAGTGAGGTGCATGCCATGATATACGTTATTATCTGACCTACAGTGAAGGGATGGCTTTATATGTAATAATCCTGATATTTCCTGTTTTCCTTCGTTTCTAGCATCTACCGCCTCGTCTTTGCCTTTTTGTCTCTCATGTTCCTTAAATATGTCCTCTCTGATATTGGCGTGACCTTGATGGGTCTTGGCCTGGCGGTGCTGGTTCTGTCCTGGGCCCGTGCACGGCTCCGGAAGGGCCAGGCGCCACCGGCAAGGCACCAACAGTAACAGCAGAGTTCATGGCTCCACCTCGCTCTCTCTTCCACCCTTCCTCAGCTCCCCTGCGTTTTTTATTTGATTATTTGATAATGCTTTTTATTCAATGGCTTTTTTATGTAGCTGTATTTAAGTACCACAGTGTTGCAAGGCTTTTACTGTCAAGGAGGCTGTCTGACTGCTGGTGTTGACGTGTTCCTCTCTGTGGTAGTGGTAGCGGTCTCCTGGGCAAGATGTTTGGAGGAAACTGGTTCAGCAGCTCCAAGACCAAGGAGAACAACAGGCGGGGGAGTGCCCCTGCCAAGCAGTCCTCGTGAAGCCCCGCTCAAGGCTCCGTGGGCTCTGTCCCTCACCCCGCGGAGCCACGCCCCACCTAACTCACGCCTCGGCTCAGGTGCTCTCAGTGTTTCCCTTAACTCCTAAAGTGTAACTTTTGTTTCTTACTCATTGGTAAAAATTTGCCACTGACCTGCTTCTTGGCTTTCCTTGTTCTGTGTTCCCTTGAGCCTGCCTGCATGATGGAGGTTCGCACGCCCTTCCTCAACGAGACTGAGAACACAATAATTCACCTTCCCTCTGCTCCCCCTTCCTTCCCCATCCCGCTGTCTGGCTCTCAGGGTGAACTCTGCTGTTCGACTGTGTTCAGTAAAGTTTCTCCCCATGGAACATGACAGTCAAGTACAAAGTTCGTCGTGTGGTGGATAACGACGTGGTCACGACAGGGCGGCAGTGGTCAGCGGCGGCCCAGTAAGTAGCCGCCCCACGCACTGGGGCTCGGTCGGCCAGAGTTGGCAGTGACAAAGTAATAAATTTCAGTAAATGTGGTTCTTGATTCACTGGATGCCGAAACTTCATACGCTCAAAGGGCCACGCGGGTTTTCCAGTAAATTGTGTGGAATCTTATGATGACAGAAGTTCCAATAGTTGAAAGGACCCGGCTATGAGAGTCCATTTTATTACCGAGGAAAAAGTAAGTTCAGTTGGTCAAGACGAGAATACAATAATAGGTAATACACATCTTATAAAGGATGATTCAATTCAGTTCAGCCTAATTCATCCCTTGAGACGCTATTCAATTAAATAAGAAAAAAAAATACAGCAGAAAGAAAGACATCCACGGACCCTCTCGTGCATCGACCAAGTAAGATAATAACTGTGTAGTGTCTGAACCTCTTCTCTCACTTACTACATCCCTTTCTGTCCCAACATGCTCAATGCTCTCCTACGTCTCTCGTCCACCAAGATCTCAGTCCTGTTTCTTGCATTGCAATGTACAGCGTTCCTCCCGTTCTTTATCTCTAGTTCTTCATCCTTTTATACCTTCTTTCCACCTCCTTTTCACCCTCTTCCAGTCCTCTCCCTTCCTCCTTCCAGCCCCATCACGTTCATTCCAGCTCCTTACTCCATAATTTCAGACGCACTTAACTCTCATATCGTCCTTCCATCCACTTACTTTGTTGAATATTTTCCTTCCAAACTCCATATTTTTTCCTCCCTATTTTTTTTCTTTTCTTCCTCCATCCTTTATTCCGATATTCCGATATTCCCCACCATTCTGGTCCCTCTAGTCCACCTGTCAGTATCCATCATTTTTCTTCTTGGTGTATCGTTAACGAATAACCCTGTGTAGGCCTTAACCACTTATATGATCCTTCCCACACCCCTCGCGCTCTCTCTCTCTCTCTCTCTCTCTCTCTCTCTCTCTCTCTCTCTCTCTCTCTCTCTCTCTCTCTCTCTCTCTCTCTCTCTCTCTCTCTCTCTCTCTCTCTCCCCATTTCATTTTGTCCCTTCTTCCACCTTATTCTCCTTCCCCACCTTTTTCTTTTTCTGTTTCTACTCTTCAGTTCCTCTCAGTACCTTTTTCCACTTCTTTTTTATTTTCTTTCCCTCCATTTTCTCGTTACTGTTTCGTAATTTCAAGAAACATGAGTGGGTTTTTTTTCTCCTTTCTAGCTCTCCTTACTTCCTTTTTCCTCTCCTTCCCTTTCTTTCCTCCCTTCCCTTGATGCAATTTCACAAGTGGATGTTTTTTTTAGCCTGATCACCCCTGACGTCACGAAGCTAAAAACAAGACAAGTTTCCAAGACGCTACACAGAACAAGAAAAATAAATAAAAACTCGATAGGATACTCATTACGTAGTTTTAAGTCCAATGTCGCCACTCCAGAGGGTCAAATTTCCTGCGCCATAATTGTTTCCTCCTAGTTACCTCTGTTGAAGCGCCGCATACTTTGGCATTCGGAGATGGGCAGAGGCGGACATTGCTCTCTGGTCGCTATTACTTAACTGCGTGGTGGTGGTGCACATGGTGGTGGTGATGGTAATAGTGGTGATGGTGGTGGTGGTGGTGGTGATGGGAAGCTCCGATTTACGTCCAAAATTGAAATGTATTCGTTTTTCGCTTACGTTTCGGTCAGTTTTTTTTTTTTTTTTAATTATCTAGACGGATACTGCTAATTGGAAAATATAACTGAAAACGATTAAAAAGTTGTTGCGGAATAAGCTGGTAATCGGATTTTATCACCCTATGGTTTCTGAATATTTATATCAATTAAAAAGTTCATAATCTGGCAACAATATTCTTCTTAGCTGGGAAATGAGAAAAAATACTCCTCGCATTACTCTCATATCTGAAATTGCCTTCATGCACGAGTTACAGTGTGCACAATTCCTCGCGTTATCCTCCTTCCTCCCTTTCCCTCCCTTCCCCCCCTCCATTCATCCTCTCTAGTTCAGGAGGGTGAGAGGACTGTGGGGAGGGCGAGTGTCTGCGGGTCTTGACTGAGTGATGTGCTGGCTTGTGTCACTAACGTGCTGCTGCTTCCTGCTTCGTCATGGCCTGGACTCACCACCTCACACACGCCGCCACGGATTGACTCAAGAGGGTTAAACATTGTCCCCCACCCCAGACATACACGTGCTTGGCTTCACAACTTTACGTAACAGATGATGGCGCACTACATAACATATATACAAATTCATACGTGAATGTATTGATTATTGAATGATATATATAGGTAAAATCGCAAAGTAGAAATTAGATATGCAAAAGTGATTCAATAAGTCGATACTTGAATTTACGCACAGTCAAATCAAATGCATTAAAGGACGACTTGAACTATATGAACAATAAAAAAACACTAAAATTTATCAATGGCAACAAAAAAGAATAAATAAATAAAGCCATGTAAAAGAAAAGTAGCAACATATGCAACACACTTTTTCAAATATTTACCTCTCTCTCTCTCTCTCTCTCTCTCTCTCTCTCTCTCTCTCTCTCTCTCTCTCTCTCTCTCTCTCTGTACAGATGACAGTGGCGACATACCTGCTGGATTATATGTATATATTTGAAACCCGACAAAATCTCGCTTCAATTTACTGTTGAATGGATTTAGAGATTCCGTTTCATAGTTCTATTTTTTATTATTATTATTATTTCTTTCACTCCCACATTGTACATACGAGTTTCCAATCATTTTTGCATCACTCGCTGCCTCTCGGTTTATGAACAAGCTTAAACATTCATCAGCAAACACGGACAATCGAGGTGGGTAATGCAAAAAGATGGAAACAATTCACGACGTTTAACTCTTTTGTTACTTTTTACTTTTGTTTTCATCGAGGCGTTAGTGGAAGACATCCCTCGCTCTTCAACACGTATTTCTGCTTTCGTGATAGGATGCACCATAAGTGAAATATGTGCCCAGATGTAATCGTACGGTGGACCCCCTTAAGTTTAGAAAAGAAAAAAAAGGTAATTCTTTAAAAAAAAATCACTTTTCAACTCTCTACATGTCGTGAAATATATTGCGGCCAGAAATAAATTAATGTTTTTCTGTGTAATGATAGATTGACCAATACCTAAAGAAGACAAAGGAAAGGCTACGTCAAACAAAATAAATCACATCATTGCTAGGACATTTCATTAATATTTTGTGGCTCCAATCGGCTCGGACAGTTGATTCTATTCTACTTTTTTGTCTACTTTTGTAAAAATTCAAGTCTTACGAAGATGGAAAGGAAAAAATCAGGCAAAAAGCTCTTCCGTTTGAGAATTTATAAAAAAAAAAATTATACAAATACATTCCATCTTTTATATATATTTCCTATGAGCATTATCATTTCATCCTCTCTTGCCTGCTCTCACGAAAGATAGTGAGGGATATAGCATTCGCAACACTAATGCAACAGGAGGCAGCTTTATGTATTGCACGATCAGAAGACACACTAAGATACAATAACTGACACACACACGAATATTACAGAAAACATGACGACAGTTAATGCAGGGTTACCGCGACGTTTTATGAGACAGACTAATATACTGGAAGACCTAAGTGTGCATAACAGCCACACTCATACTCGTTTCTCTCGCCGGACAGAATAATTTACTACCCCCTCCCCCCCAAACGGCTGCTTGCATGGGCCTCGCAGCAACACACGTCACATGCACGCAGTCGAGGTGTGGAGTGCGGCGGCCTAACTACTACATGTTTGCCAAACTATTAAAGAACCACAAAAACTAAAAACTTGGCGTGGCCTAATTGTATTCTAGTTTTATTACGTGTTTTATTATTATTTTTTTTTTGCTTTTGGCGCTTTTCTTTTTCGTCTCTTTTCAATATGTTGCAAATCAGTAGCCAAAAGATATGAGTAGACTGAACTGTACTTAGGATGAAAGCAACTGAGATAAACCTGAATGAATGTGCAGCTGCTGGAATCTAACACGTCTTCTCCCTACAGCTGAGGGCGGCGCTGCGCTTTTTTACGGCGCCCTGCTCTGCCCTCCTCCGCCCCTCCCCGCCCCACCCCGCCTCGGCAGGAGGAGCAGTGGTACGGACCGAGGCTCGGAGGGGCTGGACATCATCATCATTCATCATCGACGTCAACAGATGTCTTCATCGTCACAGATTATTACTTCAGACTTTTCCTATCGATATATTTTGCTGCTATAACTATTTCTTTCAGTATTTGGAGCACTTTGTATTTTTCTAAGTTAAGTTACTTCATGTAGAAACAGTTACATTACGTAGAGAGCTTGACTCTAGGCACCCTCTGTATGTAGGGTAAGCTGAGGTCAGCTCAACATTGTAACCTCCCTCAAGTCCTCGCCCTCATAGAGCGGGAACGGGTCCTCTAGGCGGGTCTTGGTCACAAAGGCCACTAAGGACACAGGTGGTTAGATAAAGGTACCAGCGGTATCAGCAGGGATATTACAGCACCTCCATGAAGTGCTGTCCCGGAGTGCTGACGCGTAGGTGACAAGACAAGACTCCCCCAGCTTTGTAGAGAAGCCGAGGGAGGAAGGGGAGGTAGGAGCCGCCTCACCCCAGTACGGCGTGTTACTGTAGAGCAACATGCCGAGACACGAGGCACTGGATGGCTAGCACACGTCCCCAACCAAGACCAGCCACCGCTCGCTCAGATAGGATCATTAGTGAAGTTAAGTTTTTTGTCCCAGGGAGGACACGACACGCGTCCCTTCACAGATCCAACCTAGGAAGCAGAGTCAGACCTATACATTGTGACAGTGGCGCCGCACCACTGCCGACCGGCAGCTGCTGGTGGGGACCGTTGTGCCTAGCCGGTGTCGGGGGAGCCTCCAGCGCTCGCCAGTGTCACCTTCACCTCTTCGAGCCAATCAGAGGTGCCCTTGGTGGCGCCCTGAAGACTTGTGGAACCGCTGTACCTCATGTCCAAAGTGACCTTAAACGTGTGTGTGTGTGTGCGTGTGTGTGTGTGTGTGTGTGTGTGTGTGTGTGTGTGTGTGTGTGTGTGTGTGTGTGTGTGCATATAACAAGTTCAAAAGTTATATGCACGCAGTTGCCACTTGAAATGAGCTCATCAGCCCACACAGGAATACGAGGTCAGATGATTTAGATTAACAGACCCGCTGCCGATCCCGCGTAGGGCAGGACAGGTTGGGACGGAGGTAATAAACAAGTGTGTACTTAGAGGGGTAAAAGGAAAAAGGAAGCCTAAGCTTCATCGTTTTTTTTATTTTTTATTTAGTACTAACTATATAACCACAATATCTAATATATATATATATATATAATATAGTATATATTATATATATAATATATATAGTAAGAATATATATAATATATATATATATATATATATATATATATATATTACCCCAAACTTTTTTACTTAGTTATTGTCAAAATGAACGTTTCCATTATATAGTCCCTCACCCGCCACATTAACCCCCTACCCACGCTCCCTTTAGAGGTCTATGGATGCAAAATACTCCAGTTTTGTAGGTTATCTGGTTGAATTTTCTCAAGTCTCTTAATTGCTTATAGGACGCTGGGGTCTCGTGGGAGGCTGGAGAGAGAGATACTGTATAGTTATGTCCTAGAAAACAGCTCCTGTCGGAGACCCTCGGCTGTAGAGTCCGTGACCTGGGCGGGTCTTTGTATAGCAGAGCGTCAGATGGTTTGAAAGTGACGCCGTCCTTTCATAGTGCTCTTAAATATGTGTTTCGGAAGGTCTTTAAGTATGCTCCGGGTGGCCTTCAGTATATGTCCGGTTCAGTGTGTATCCGGTTGCCCTTATGTGTGCGTGTGTGCCGGATCCCTTAAGTGTGTGTTCCGGAAGTGATAGTCGCCAGACCTGGTTACCTGCAGCTCATATTAGTTATCTGAGGTTTCGCCAGGTACTCAATAAGTTCTTTTTATAATGATATAATAAAGAAATCATTTAAATCTTTCTTTTCACTAAAACCTTTATAAACACCGAACAAAATATCACACTGATCGTTTAGACTCAGCACCAGTTCAGATTTTCTTCCTGTTGCCTTTCATCAAGGACATTGAGTGACGTTAGGCAATACTACTGTCTTTTCCATGCACGAGCAGAAGCAGCAGCAGCAGCAGCAGCTGCAAGGAAAGGGTGGTAGCAAAGAAACTGGGTGATGGTGATCGTGTCTTGCCACAGGAAAGTAAGACCTGGGAACCTTTTCACGGGGAGAATTAAACATTGAGCGTGTATTGACAAAGTTGCCAATACCATATAGCTGTGAGTGAGGCGACGAAGGAAAAACAATCTATAGTGAAATAAAGGATTGTTAACTAGAGTAAAGAATGATGGTGTAATACTGGTGGTGTCGATAGCTGATGATTGCAAGTCAAAACACAATGACAGTTAATAGTTGACAAGCTGAACACACTTTCATCCACTGCGAATTTTTCTCCATTGAATTTTAGATCTCCTGAATCAAGAAGAATATATGTCTATTAGAATCAGGATAATGAAGACTTAACGATGTATGAGATGACGGGTATTCCTGACGACATGATACTGAAGTTTTGAAATGTACATTCCTTGGACGTATATGGAAAAGAAAGATAAAGAAGACCTTTAAATGATATGAGGCATTTAACAAAGGCAACATCAGTAGAATTATCAGTAATAGTAAGCAGAAGAGAACAAGAAATAATGGTCTCGAGTTAGATAAAGTTAAATAAAAAAGAAGTGACTTGCTATCAAATAGAGAATATGAAAAAAAGTAGACTACGTAATCAGGTTTCTAGTAGCGAGTCATTAGGGGCCTTTAAAAGGAAGCTTAAATTCATTTATGGATGAGGATGATAATCAGAAATAGAAAAGAAGGTTTCATACGCGCAGACCTGACGGCTTCTTGCAGGCTGCTCTTTGTAGATTTAAGATTTAAGGTTGTAGATTTAAGATTTAAAGTTGAAGAAAAAGATGAATTCAGTAAAATAAAATTAAAAAAAGAAATAACGCACAAGTGATGGTGACAATACCTATGTAAATAAAAGTGTGATCCATGTATTATTTGACTGCCATTCCTCACTCCTTTGTAATTAATGGTGAGACTAAAAGCACCGTTAAGTTTTATAAATCTAAAGTGATTCAAGGCAGAATTCAACTGTAACTATTAAATCATGATGTAGATGAATGTGAAGTGACTTAGTTGTAAGACTCCAAATTATTCTCGGAAACATAAAAACACAAGTAACCGTGGAGTTTTAGGGAGTGAGACAGGTTGGCGAGTAACGGTGACCTGCGAAAAAGCAGCTATTATCTCGGTAACTACAAAGAATATTGTTTTAGGAAGGCGAAATATATTTACATTCGTATTCATTAGTACTTAATATTCCAGAAAAAACAAAAATAGACAAGAGAGAAAAGAAAAGTAATACAACGGAAAAAAATCTTTCGCTGCTGTTCTATTGTTCTTTCTACCATGCATCCCTCTCTCCACCTCCTTTGCTTTCCCCATCCCTAGCAATCAATGTTCTCTCCATTAAGGAGCATCAACTCAAAGCTACTGCAAATTGTACTGCAGTTTGAACTTCCAAAGCTAATCAAGGAAAGCAATACAATCCTACACGAAGGAAAACGTGATAACACATATATGGGAGTAAGACGTCTTAATCTACTCTTGCCTCTGGTGTAAGGTTTGAAGCTTCATTGAAGAATTTGAATTGAAGAATTTTTTATAGTTTTTTTAGCCCTAATAACTTTGTAGCCTCGTATTCTGGTTTGTTTTACTTTACTGATGAACTCCTCTTCAAATATGTGTTATGGAATGTGTTATGGAATCTTTTTTTTCTGCTTAACAATTAGGTTACAGCGCTACCTGAAAAAAAATATATTGGCTTATTGCAAAATGTATAGGGGATTGACTCATATCGAAACAAGTGTGGCTTTTCCACATTCGTATGTTGTGCAGTGGAGGAAATGTGGCAGTCATAAATATTGACGAGTTAGTGGCGACGTAGGGTAAAAGTTTTTAAGTGTTATTGACTTGTTTGGAGTTTGTTTCCCAGTTTGTTCCACGCAGCACAAGTTTTCCCGAACTTTTAACATTTCCAATAACATGAATCCCTTTAAAAAAAACAATGTAGTATGTACACAACTACCATCAACTTCATCTCGCTTCCACACTTATTACTTCACTCAACAAAGAAGTAATCAACTACAGTTTTTGTATATACCAGGAAATTCCCAGAAGATTAATTTCAAAACTAACGGAGAGATGAATTGCTGGAAAGACCATCATACTATTAACTTTTATATGAAACATTAAACTCGAAATGAACTACTTTCAATGGGGTACAGCGAGTGAGGATTCCGTCTGCTTAATTAATTTATGAGTCTGATGAAGAAAGATACGTAAACCTCAAGAAACTTTGTATCCTAACCTATTGACTCAAATAGTCTATAAATTTCTATCTAAACTGTAGATACGAGGTGATGCTCTTAAGGCAAGGGGCAATACTCGGAATGGTTCACTCTTCACAGTAATTCCCTCCCCTACTCTAACACACGTGTAGTCGTTAATCCAGCTTACAGTACTCTCCTCAACAAGATGTGAGGCGCAGATAGGGAAGCGTGGCAGGGGCGTAAAGAGATTAGAGATGCCACGCGTACAGTCACCTCCTTCTCTATAGCAATCCCATTCGAGCTGCAGCTACTATTCCTGTGAGAATCGTCCTGTTAATTGAAGACATGGCAGACATTGTGCGCTCTTCCTATAGTGTGGTCGTGATGGAACTCCGAGTCAGCGTCCCTTGATAGAATGAACCACGTGGGGATGGTGTATTGTTGCTGATTTCCTTCCGGGGACAACTCTCAATATTTTTTTTTAGAATTGCCAGCCTTAATGAGTTTCTTCCATTTCCTTCAACCTTCATTATGAATCTCGGCAGTATTTTCATTCCTAATTTTCCTTCGCGTACCTGAATTCGTGGATGCATATTATTATTCCATATTCTATTTAAGATACTCTCTTTTTTCCAACGTAAGGGAGGTATACATATAATGTTCCCCTGTAACCTGACCCGCCACCAGAACTCAAGAGATTGTCTTTTCTTAACCTCCATTCTCTTCATCTATTCTTTAGTATCACTCTTTAAATTTCACGAACACTTTAACTTTGCACGTACTGGAAATATATATCATCTTGCTGACACTAGATACTGCAAAAAAATCTGTATTACTACGCTCACCACACCTGAAACAGTATTCACCCTTGGGCTCTTGCTTCCTTGAATCACAACGCAGCACCTGCACAGCACCATCACTCCTACCAGTCACCGTGATTAGGTGTTCATTCTCACTTCGATGAATGAAAGCGTTGAATTCTAAGAGCTTTCGGACAATCACACGCATCTTGCAGCTCATGGTTTTCTTCCCCCCACATCACCTCGGGAACACGTCTTGGCGGTGGTTTTTAGATATTGAAGAGTTTTCTGCGAATTTTCATTTACCGTTAGGTTTTGCAAGCATGTCTAGGCGGTGGCTGCTGCGAGTGCGGTAGAAAAGTTGGAGGAAGAAGATGAATACAAAAGAATTGAAAGACGAATGGACTGATTAGTTGTAGTAGTAGTAGTAGTAGTAGTAGTAGTAGTAGTAGTAGTAGTAGTAGTATCATCATCATCTCACCATTATCATGCTTTATTTCGTAATACAAGTATAAAAAGGAACATGTATTACATAATATACTTTTGGTTGATAATATCAGACCCAATTAGTGATTTTGTTATGGTAATACACACCCTTCATATGATGATGTTACAGCCTATAATAATCTGTTGTACGGATTTTTGTCGCATGTACAACAAACATACATTATTATAATCATGTTGCAAAATACGAAAAACACACATACATTTATGAAAAACAAACAGAAACTTTTTATCCAAAATAAATAGGGATTAAGTAGTAGTAGTAGTAGTAGTAGTAGTAGTAGTAGTAGTAGTAGTAGTAGTAGTAGTAGTAGTAGTAGTAGTAGCAGCAGCAGCAGCAGCAGCAGCAGCAGCAGCAGCAGCAGCAGCAGCAGCAGCAGCCGTATTAGTATTAGTCGTATAGTAGTAGTAGTCGTCGTAGTTAGTCAGTAGTATTCGTAGTAGTAGTAGTAGTAGTAGTAGTAGTAGTAGTAGTAGTAGTAGTAGTAGTAGCAGTAGTAGTAGTAGTCGTAGTAGTAGTCGTAGTCATAGTAGTAGTAGTAGTAGTAGTAGTAGTAGTAGTAGCAGTAGTAGTAGTAGTAGTAGTAGTAGTAGTAGTAGTAGTAGTAGTAGTAGTAGCAGTAGTAGTAGTAGTAGTAGTAGTAGTAGTAGTAGTAGTAGTAGTAGTAGTAGTAGTAGCAGTAGCAGTAGTAAAAGCAGCAGCAGGAGAACCAACCAATAGCAGCACCACCACAAGACCAATCACCGCACTCCACTGACTTATTGACATAAAAATAAAGACGCCATGAGCGAAGCAGACAGTAAATCCTATTACGGAAGAAACCGAAACTCGGCTCTCGATCAGACATTCCCTGCACGAGTAAGCCCAAATTCCAGTGATCAAAGGGGGACTTCCAACAATTTAATGACAGTCATGAAGTTCCTTGTAAGACTTAAAGACGAGTTAGGGAAGTGGAAGCGACTTGAACAAAAAAAATGTACAGATGAAAGTTAAAGCAAAGCCGGATAGAATGGATAACGAGAAATGATGAATGAATGGATGATTAAGGATAGGTGTGGATGAATTAATGGAGACAGATGCACTCGGGAAACAGACAAAGGAAAAGGTTGAAATTGAGAAATGAGGATAAGACTTGGAAAATAAATGTGGTAGAATGGATGGTAAGAGCAGTGGTGGGAAGAAAGGAGGAGAAAGATTTGGTAAAGAGAAATGTAAGATGACTAGTGAGAGAGTGCAGATAAAATTACAAAAGGGAAAAGAAATCTATATATGGAAAAGGTATATGTATCATAGAAAGAGAGAAAATGTACGTTGATGAGAAATGGAAGTCGAGAGAAGCCATAAGGTGTTAGAATGATGAATTCCTGATGACGTAATACCGGAGGAAAATAAATTAATCATTGCCAGATCAAAGAAGAAGAAGAGAAAAAAGGACAACAAAGTAAAAAAAAAAGATAGAAACGACGGACAAAAATGATGAGGAGGAGAGGAAATGGATATGACACGTAAAAGGAAGGGAAAGATATGAAGGAGAGAAGGTGAAGAAAGAAAGTGGAAAAGAGCAGGTGAGGAAGGCAGCCGGGCGGGGAAGAAAAGTGAGATGGGGCTGAGGCTGAAAATGAAAGATAACTTGTCAGGTTCTTATTTTTCATTCCCCTTTCTTTCTTACTATACGGACCAACATTTCAACCCAAAACCCAATATCGAACACCATTATTATTGACAAAGACATTAACCATGAGACTGAAAAACTACAACATTTTGGATAACGTGAGTTTGAATTTTGTTTAGAGACTTTAACTACGAAAAAAAGATACACAGTAACTTCAACGTCAAGAGAGTCAGAATTATCGCATAAAGTATCTTATCTGAAAAAAACAGGTGTAATAAAATAAAAGGTAAAAAAATAGAAAATTAATAATGTTACATAACCACATTATTTGTCTCCTTATCCCCCTCCTTCACCTCTCACCATCTCTCCTGCTCCTAATAATCCCCTCCTGCTTCTATTTCAGGAAGATCGAAGTGTACAGTGAGAAAAAGAAAAAAGGAAAATTGATAAAAGTTACTTGAGTTTTCCTTCTTTCTTGCTTTCACCAAGAATAAAGGAATTACAGGGCGTCTACACCTCAGACAGTTGATATAGCAGCAATAATTCCAATATAATTTTGCTAAAGATTTTCAAACAACATTTCATTTTCTTATGTACCACATTTCTTTCTTTTAATCAATTTGTGTAGGTTATCACAAATAGTCTTCTAATAGCTAACACATATTCCTTTACATTCATGTTATATTTCACAGTCACCACCGCCATCACCAACACTAATACCTCCTCCTCCTCTTTCTATTTTTCCTTACTCTTCTCTCCGTCTTTCTCTTCTTTCTTCTCCTCCTCCTCCTTCTTCACATTCGCTTTTACCTATTACTCTTCCTTCGCTTTCGTCTCCATCTTCCCATCCTCCTCCTCCTCCTCCTCCTCCTCCTCCTCTTTGTCTTCTTCCTTATTCTCCTCCTTCTTTGCATTCGCTTTCGCCTATTACTCTTCCTTCGCGTTCGTCTCCATCTCTCCGCCCTCCTCCTCCTCCTCCTTCACACCTCCTCCTTACCCTCTTGTCCTTCCTATCCCTCCTCCTCCTCCTTCACACCTCCTCCTTACCCTTCTGTCCTTCCTATCCCTCCTCCCCCTCCTTCTGGGTATAAGGAACGCCCCAGGTAATGACAGGATGCCCTTCAGAAGTCCAAGTCCAACAGTCAGGTTGCTTTTTGATGGACACCTGAACCAGGATTAAGAGAATACAAGGTTGGCCCGCTTTGAGTTCTGCGCACACCCTCTGACGTCACGTGGTTGCTGTGGTGGTTGGTGGCTGGGAGGTTGGTTGGGTACGGGGGACGGGTAAGGAAGGGGTGAGCATGTTTACCAGAAAAGAAGACGGGTGGATAGGTAGGTCTCTCTCTCTCTCTCTCTCTCTCTCTCTCTCTCTCTCTCTCTCTCTCTCTATATATATATATATATATATATATATATTACTAAGTTATAATTACTGGTTAGGTTAGGTTGTACGTTTTCTATTTTTTTGTTAGTTTTTTTTTATTAGACGATTTCCACCTTCCAAACGCCTTGATTGAAATGACAAGCCGGTTTTCCTCCTCCTCCGCCGCCGTGCCAATGTTTACGTCCGGTGAGTCACCACCCCCACCCGTGGCTCCACCTTGGATTCTCACTTCATCGGTCATTTTAATCAACATCTCTCAATTATTACAGTCTCATCTTACCACAGTCTGCTGCCACAGTACTAATCTTTCATATGAGCCACTCAGACATAGTTTTCGCGGTCAAGTTTAAGTGTAATGAAGGTGGGAGGGAGAAAGGAGGATATTATCTTTGCTTCTGGACTGTTTATTTGGGATCAATAGTCACATTTAAGGCTTTTTATGAGTACTGTGACGTGTTTGGAGTGATTTGCGTGCCTGTGTGTGGTGGAGGTAGCTGTGGTGGGCGGTATTGGGGGGGTAAATAAGGAGGCATTTTTGGGCTAAATTTCTTGCAACGCCCAATGCACTTTTTTATTAGAGGTTGTATCAAGTTGTTATTAATGGCAAAAGATAGTTCATATACCATGATGTTTTGTGTCGTCAGTTCAGTAAAGTGAGTGGAGAGGAACTGTGTTATTCGGAGGTGTCAAAGTTACATTAGAAACTTCATCATCGGCCTCTCAACAGTTTATTTCCGCCT
>JAHFWG010000078.1:367544-378265 GCA_020233015.1 Callinectes sapidus | reverse complement strand
AGAGAGAGAGAGAGAGAGAGAGAGAGAGAGAACATGGGCTCTACATCATTGAAAAACCTGCTAATCCTTTTGCCTTTGCTAAAGATGTTTGAATATTATGAAAACAACATACATCTTTCCTTATGGAGAAAACTACAAAGAAGCAAGAAGTGTACTTGCATCAATAAATAAAAAAGGACAAATATCAGTAAAAATAGCAACACACACACACACACACACACACACGGTCGACTTTCACTCGTCACGGAATGATAAAGAACATGATTGCACTAAACTATTTTGAGAGTTAGTACAAGACAAATATCCAATGTTGCTGATTGTGGTCAAGGGTGATGTGTGAGAGAAGGCCCTACACAACACACAGGGAAGGGGTGGGTGATGTGACGTGTGAGTGAAGGCCCGTTTGGTGTTACTGAATTAAGCTAAAGTGTCACGTCGCTATCAATAGGCAAAGGATTAGCAGGTTTTTAATGATGACTTCATAATTCTAATAGTATTTTAACAAGAATTCCGCAATAAGAATGAGTGAATCACCCATATACTATACGAGTATGTGGCTGGTGACAAGTCATTTTGGAACCACCGAGCGTCTTAGAATTCCGGTTCATAGTTAAGATATGATAGTATTTCAACTTATTCTTATCGCAGGAAATTCTAAGGACATAACAACAGAAAATGAGGGAAGCAGCAAGAAACCATGGCAGTTCCTGGAGCATATTTGTTTACATTTTATACAATGTGGGATTTTTACGGGAATTTATGGGCTAGAGGAGGCCTGATAAAGACCTATCTGAAAGCCTACCAATTTAAAAACCGAGGATGCCCTCATACTGTGGCCAGGATTCGAACCCTCTCTCTCTCTCTCTCTCTCTCTCTTGAAAGATTGATATTCCTGCATTAACAACAGGAGTAACAGTCCCCTTTGAGTATAATCGTAATGAGAGAGCAAAGCGTTTCAGAATACAATACTGCATATCTCCGTGTCCGCTGAAACTTTTGTCCATTTAAAAGACCAGACAGCTTGAAAGCGTTAAGAATTAGAAACCAATGGTGACATGTAAGATTCAAATGCCACTTCCAAGTACAAGGAAGCATAAAGGAAGGAAATGAAAGGATAGAAAAACTAGTTATGTGTCATAAAGAGATTTTCGTAATGATAGTTCTAATATTAGGCTAGTGAGTTTCATTATTATTCTTTTTTTTTCTTTACTTCTTTTTTTCTTTTTTTTTCTACTTCTCACATCATGTTTTAAAACTTACATTTTCTTCTTCTCCTTCATTTCCACCTGTATTTTCTTTTGTTGTGTTTTAGAGCCAATATTTTCCTCTTTTCCTTCTTTCAGCTATTTCTTTCTAGCAGGTGTATGGCAGCAAGGAGACGGCCAGAGACGGGGAGAGTTTTGAGTAGGCTATTGCGAATGTGTTGTCATCAGTTTGCTAGGCACGTAAGAGAGAGAGAGAGAGAGAGAGAGAGAGAGAGAGAGAGAGAGAGAGAGAGTGCTTATTCAGTGAGTGAAAGGGAAAGGAAATGAACAATTAAAGTTAGAATAGTAAGATGGAGACGATTTTTCAAGATGTAGGAAGGAAGAAAAATTGTTCATTAATGAGAAAATCGTCTGTCGGTATGGTGTTGATGGTGATGGTGGTGGTGGTGGTGATTGGTGTTGATGACACTTGTAGTAATAATGGTGGTGACTTGATGTGTTGGTGGTGATGATGACCTGATGCAATGGTAATGAGTGGCGGTGACTCATGTTTGTGGTGGTGATGGTGATGACAGTGTGGCGGTGAATGGTGATATGGTGACGTTGTGGTAATGAGTAGTGAGTGATGATGATGGTGGTGGTGGTAGTGTTGAACTGTGGCAGCTTAATCTTCGTGGTGGTGATGATGATGACAATGAGATGGTAATAATTAGCAGTTATATGATAGCGGATGGTGTTGATTTGATGTTTGCGATAGTGGTGACAGCGTGATGATAATAGTACATGTGGTATCCAGATGTGGATGATGGTGTGTAGTGATGTTGAGTAGTGGTGACCCTCTTTGTTTGTGGTGGTGGTGGTGGTGGTAGTGTGCCAGGGAGAACCGGATGGTGAAAGTGTCTCCCTTGAATGGACGGTGGCGCCTCATATATATGTTACTACACACGCACCAATACTGTTTGCAATTTCTCTCTCTCTCTCTCTCTCTCTCTCTCTCTCTCTCTCTCTCTCTCTCTCTCTCTCTCTCTCTCTCTCTCTCTCTCTCTCTCTCTCTCTCTCTCTCTCTCTCTCTCTCTCTCGTCCTTTTCCAGTGCCTCTTCTAGTTTACTAACGTAGTTCGTTAGTGTGAACAGGCTAAAAATCTGAACAATTAACATATTCCTTTTATTCTTCAGCATACAGATCTCTGCATTACATATTCTAAAACACTTCTGCTTCACATATTCACGACATTCAAAAGATTAGAAGTTGCATGAATCTATGAGAGAGTTTTTAAGGTCCTAGTAACAGTTAGATAGATTTCTACAATATTAACAGAAGAAATGCGCTTGAGAACCTCTGTTAATCACCAATGGAACATTTGAAAATAGTCATGTTGAGAAAGCTTTTTGAAACACTGATCCTTTTGTAGCATTGCATGTACACTTACGTTCACCAGCCAACAGTGAGTTCCGTGTGTTCAAACACCCTCTGCCTGACCGTCTTGTTTAGAGCGGATGATACGAGGTCCTTATAAGGTATCATATCTCTATCATTCTTTTGCTGCAACATTCAGGATCTCTCTGCCATGACCGTCACTTTCCTTCGTCCACATTGACCTCTTCCTTACACAGTCACACTCGTAATAGAGAAGAGAGAGGGAAAAACAAGAGGAAACAATAATTGCACGGACCTTGGAGTAAAACGCTAGTGAGGAAATCATGGGACGGTTTATGTGGAGTGAGGCCGAGAGAGAGAGAGAGAGAGAGAGAGAGAGAGAGAGAGAGAGAGAGAGAGAGAGAGAGAGAGAGAATATTGACGTGAGCAAAATCACTCATTTTATCGACTACCGCTACTGACATGTAAAGAGGAAGGGGGGAAGGGGGTTAGGTGTTGATCAAGCTAGACCTTGAGTTTGCAAACCTGATGTGAGGATGTGTACATACACAGATAGATCTATCAACTGACAGATGGATGGATGAATAGTTATATAAATTAATAAATGTAAAGATAAATAGGTATTTATTAAGTTCTACTCACATCTCACTGGCAATTCTTAAGTCTCATCGGTTGCAGCTGCTCATAATCAGTATCTTAAACCAATACACGAGTACTATATCCGTCGAAAACTAATTTTGACGTCACCAGAGATTTTACAGAACCTATCGTTTTCTTTGAGGAATTTAGTGGACAGCGGTATGCCAGAAAGCCTCACACCCTCTCACTGTGATGTTTTTCGATCAACTGATTCGATTTGTCACCGATGTGGTGTTGCTTTGTCAGGAAAAATTAAATCGTTTTCCCATATAATTTTTGGTACTTAGGTTATGGTAAGTTAGGTTATGTTGGGTTGGAGTGGCTTGGGTTGTAGTAGGTTGGGTTAGGATAATATTTGTTAGCGTTAGGCTAGATTGGGTTGGGTTCGGTTGGGTAAGATTAGGTTAGGATATTATTTATCAGTGTTAGGCTATGATAGGTTAGGCTAGGTTAGGATGAGTTTCGTTCAGGGTTAACTTGGGTTAGAGGTACTCTCAAACATTTCTTTGTCTTATCTCAACTACAATTGAAAAATTGTAGAAGAAATTACCGCGGCTTTCAGGAATATTGTCACGATTACAGTGATAGCTTAATTAAGAAATGTTTAGCATCTCCAATGCGAGGAACACCTACAAGAAGTAAAATAATCGCCTCTGTAGCCTTTGGAAATAGTCCTTGTGAGAGAAAAATGTTTATCTCTTCGAATGTTACGATATCTACACAAGCACAATGTAATTTTGCAAGCTTACAGAATTCCTTTGAAAGACCAGAGAGTGTAACAAAAAGACTGTCAAATCAGATTATTCTAGTACTGATATCTTATTTCTTCTCAATAATATAACACAAGATAAAATAGAAGTGTATCATTATACGTCATTAACACTCTTACTGCTAAATTATTCTTAAATACTTTCGATTCCTCAGATACAATATAGATTATTTTGTAGTATTTTCATAACAGCTGCTTTTTTATGTAAGACGGTAAAACTGGCCAAGGGAAAAAAATCCATCAAGTTACCAGTCCCCGTGCAGGTCCGAGAGAGGCAGCCCAAAAAGAAAAAAAAGAAAAAAGCTAAATGAATCTTAAAAGAGCTCAGGTCAAAAGGAAATTAGAAATACAGAAGCAGGAGAGTTCAGAATTCCCGGAGAAAGATCGTAAATGATTGAAAGTATTGATTAACTTTTACCTTAGAGAGGTTGACATAAAAACTTGTGCACCGAGACTGCAGAAGAGGAGGCATGCAGTTAGCAAGAGCGGAAGAACAGTTGGCATGAAAATGGTGATAGAAGATAGCAAGAGGTGCAACATTGCGGCGGTGAGAAAGAGGCCGAAAACAGTCAGACAGGAATTGGTAAGACGAAAAAGCTTTAGTTTCCAACATGTCTAATGAAACTGGGAATGGAATGCCTCCAAATATGGGAAGAGTATCCTACTCCATACATGGGCGGATACAGCCTTGTACGTACAGAGGTAGCAGATGGGAAGGAGAGTAAGAAAAACTGGTGGAGACACCTCATAACGAATAACTTCACAGAAGCTGTTTTGGGAAGAGATGAGATGTGAAGTTTCCAGTTTAGATTATGTGTGAAGGACGAACCGAGGATATTCAGTGTAGAAGAGGGAGACACTTAGTACCTCGGTGGTGACTACACAACAGACATGCTCCCTTCCCGTAGTAAAATATTATACAGGTTAATCAAGGAAATTTTGTTTGCTAGGTACATGCATAATTAGAAAAGAAAAAAACTCACTTTTCTACGTTAGTGATATCAATAGGATTTTTTTTTTTTCCTAGCACTTCAAGTTCATTGTTTCCTTTTAAGTTTTATCTTTTTATTCATCTTTTCCTCTTTCACTTTTTGTTTAGTGTCAAGGAAGACACAATATGCACTAACATCTCCCAGTTATTCCCGTCCATTGTACGTAGGCACTATTTTCTTTCGTTCCCATTCATTAGATAGCTTCAAGACCGTCTTTCCTCCTGCACTTTTGTTTGTTAGTTCTCTGCAACTTCTCTTATTCCATAAAAAAAAAAAAAAAAAAAAAAAAAATCCGACTCTCTCGTCCCAGTGTGTGTGTGTGAGAGCAATACAAAGATGTGTGCCACTTGTCTGGTGCCGCAACCACACGCCGTCAGATCCGCTGAGCCAACACTTTCTGGAACAAAGGGTCACCAGACTCAGGTCGCCACTAACCAAGGCGTGTTTTATCCAGTGACATGCGCGCGATACTTCTGAGGTGTAACGCTTATTTATGAGAGAGAGAGAGAGAGAGAGAGAGAGAGAGAGAGAGAGAGAGAGAGAGAGGGGGGGGGGGGGGTGCAAAGATTTAATCCTCTCCTATTTCCATTTCGGTGTCTCATCATACAACGGGAACAATAAATACCAAATACCACAGTACCCATCCCGTTATCCCTTGATGAGTCTGTAAGGAGAGGTGTAAACAAAATAAACATGACTGGCGGCGACTCCCTCATACTCACGTCATCGCCGCGTGAATATAGACCATAAGGCGGCCTGTGCGGTTGGCAACACAGGCGGCTTGAGGTGCCAGGTGCCATATTAGGTAAGGATGAAAGTTAGCCGATATCTTTCACCTGCCTACCCAGTAACTGATGCCTTCCTTTGACAACCCATTGCTGCCTCCCCACACATATGAGAATGTCGTAGCTGCGATTGAGGAACTGCGGGTGTGCAAAGTGGTCCCCCACGGTGTGTTTGGCCACCAGCTGTCTCCTCCCAGTCTGGCGCTGCTCCAGCCCTGGCCCAGTTTACCTGTACCTTTTTTATATCATTCCACTTACAACTATGAGTAAATATGGGGGTAGGAAATGTGAAGAAAAAAATCCTAGGACAGTAATAGAGATATTCTACAAAATAGATACTTTATTGAACTTACACCAACATGTGATATAAGTAATTCTTTGGCGTCATGTTATATATACATACAAACATAGTACTCTTGACTAATGTGGGTATATACAAAAATGTGATTAAATGCATAATGAATGAATGATGGCGTGAAACAAGTACAAACTTATTCGCCCTTGGTACAAGAGCTCAAATATCGCATACACAAGCCACTTCATTTAACTATGAAATAAGTTAAAAGCCTACCTCTGAAGTAAGAAAAAAAAAAAAAAAGTAAATCAGTTATCCGTTCCCCTGGCAGCTAACTCCACAGATGACGTCACCCCTCAAATATTGATTCTGCGAGTAACGAATTCCTTGTTCACTTACACGTGTGCACAACACTCACAACACCCAAACTCCCACAATTGCACAAACTGCTGCACGTAACTCAAACAAAACGGAAAAAAATCACAAAACAGATGTCCATCCAAAAAAGCAGACGCACCCACGCATCACGACGAGGCCTTACACTACCCACTCTCCCTTTCTGGATGAGCAACGCCTCGTCTTAACTCCACCTCACCAAGGCACTTACGGGGGAAGCACTTCTGACAAAATTTCTTTCGTACTTTCAGTCAACGAAGAAGGAAACTGAATGTCGAAGTGAACAATGATGTCGCCCTTCCTTTGGGTGTCCTTAGGGTAAGGCAAGCCGTAGCCCTGTAGGCGTTTTGTGGTCTGGGGCCGCACCACCTCGTTTGTTAGATTGAGTGCCACTCTCTGGCCATCCAGAGTAGGCACTGACACCCTGGTACCGCACAGAGCATCTCGGAGGGCCACCTTGGCTGTGTAGATCAGGTTGGCGCCGTCACGCTTGAAGTGGTGGTGAGGTTTATCTCTGATCATGAAGATAATGTCGGCAGGAATCTTGCCTGGGGTCTGGTCACCCTCCCGCTCGAAGGTAATCTTGGTGCCTTCCTTCCATCCAGGTTTCACTTCAATCGTTAAGATCTTCTCCTCCCGCCGTGTCGAGCGCCCGTCACTTGCCAACACGTTCCTCGTGATTTTCATCTTCTTGGTGACACCCTTCGACACCTCCTCCAAGGTGACGTACAAGTCTCTGGTGACGGCAGGGTCCTGGTGGCGCCCCTTGCCGCCCTGTGGCCTAGTGGCATCGTGAGGGTTAAAGCTGAACGCCCTTCGAGTGCCACCCAGGCGAGGCCCGCCGCCACCCATCATGGTAATAAACGGGTCGTCGTCCACGTCCATGTCTTCGAACACTCCGTGACCACCATGTCCGTCCACTCCCATGTTGAAGAAGTGGGAGAAGGGATCACTGGTGCCAAAGAACTCGTGGAAGGTGGCACGCGGGTCCCCAGAGAAGGTGTAGGTGAAGTGTGTGCCGTCCTCGCCGGGGCCGCCAGGCACGCCGCCCTTCAGGCCCTCTTCGCCATACTGGTCGTATATGTCACGCTTCTTTTTATCACTCAGCACCTCGTAAGCTTCTGCCACTTCCTTAAACTTTTCCTCGGCATCTGCTGATTTGTTCTTGTCAGGATGATATTTGAGGGCCATCTTCCTGTAGGCCTTCTTTATGTCCTCCTCAGAGGCCCCCTTGGACAGGCCTAGAATCTTGTAGTAGTCCTTACCCATGTTTAGGGTTTAGTAAACGGTGGCTGCCAAGACTTCACACCTGTCAAGCAAGTGTTGGCCGTCGACACAAGCCACTACTAGGAAGAAGGCTTCACAGATACTGCCTCAGTTCCTGCCAGAGGTCGATTAATATGCCACCGCGCAGCTCGGGAACACACTAGAGAGTGGAGAATGTGGGAGAATATTCCCTGGCGTTCCAACTATACAAAAAAAATATCTGAACTTAGGTAACCAAGAACTATCTATTATTTTGCTTTATCAGTGGCTATTATCTAAATCTCGGATAATTTACCACATGCTTATCATACTGAAAGAATATTGAGGAAACGAAGACATATAAATATTTAGTAGACTTAAAACTTGAAGCATGGCAACGAGAAGGATGGTGGAGGGCGTGGGCGGAGCTAAAGATTAGTGACACGGGATTGGTGAGCGTGAGGCGGGAACTTTGAAACATTGGTGTCACACAATCTTGTGCTCTCATCGATACCAGTTATTGTGTGCTTATTTATTAGTAGGCTGAAAGAATCCATAGCACGTAAGTAAAAAAAAATAACAATGAATAAATAAATAAATAAAATAAAAAACTTCGAGCGAAAACAAGGAAAAAAAAATAGATTCAGGTTACGATGAGATTTCCTGAATTTCCATAATTTCCGGAACATTCCAGAATTCCAGTGCCATCACCAGAGGTAAACCACTCGTTCATGCAGATGGTTATGTAAGTTACATTAATATCTAAGATTCTAAACAGGTTATAATAATGTAAAGTGATTGTGAATGTTCTGAATGTTGATATATATATATATATATATATATATATATATATATATATATATATATATATATATATATATATATATATATATATATATATATATTATATAGAGAGAGAGAGAGAGAGAGAGAGAGAGAGAGAGAGAGAGAGAGAGAGAGAGAGAGAGAGAGAGAGAGAGAGAGAGAGAGACTTGGTTTTGCTCTCCATACGTAAAAAAGAATGTAAGTTCTTATCACTAAGTATGTCTTGTGATGGAGTGAAAAGAGTATTCAGATTTTTCTAGTTTCTATAAATACAAACGGATCTTCTTTTCTCTGTGTAAAACACGACGTACTTGCGCGTGTCTGGATGTCCTTCTGGGACGGCACTGTGTGTGGATGTATAATTTGAAGGTTGAGGGTAAAGAGACAAACGTATGCATACAAAATTGGCTACAAATTGTTTAAAGGGTATCATTAGATACTTAACATTCATATTACACAGCTAGAATTTGCTCCAAGGGACGGAGAAGGTGAGATGAGGTTAAACCTGTAATTTTGAGCAATTAGCGTGAAGATCTACCGCAGAGAACAGAGGGGTGGAGGCCGGCCCGGCCGCCGTAGCTCCGCCTCCGGGTTGTGGCCAATACTAATACCATTAGTAATCAATAAGTTGGGTAGCTGGCCCTCCCCCCGACCCAGATGGACTTGACCTCGTAACCTGGTCTCAGCTGACCTTAGAGCAAGAACGGTGAGGGGACAGTCGGCCCACCCTCACTTCCTCATCAGCCGCCATATTGTAGTGAAGGTTCCACGTGTCGGTAAGAGACCATGTTTGGAAGAATAGGAAGGACGGAAGGAAGGAAGGAAGGAAGGAAGGAGGAAGGAAGTACTTCTAGGGGAGTTACAGGATATGATGAAATTCACCACCACGTTAGAGACTTCTCCCCGTTGACGCTACAACTTGCTGTTGAGGCTGTCTTTGCCCACTTGTGTTTTGCCACGAATCTTGTATTCCAGATCTTTTCTTGTTGTTTATCCATATGGTGATGCATTCTAATGAAATTAATTATTTTTACTCCTCTTCCTTCAATCTTCCAAGGCACCAATGGGCATATGTTTTCATTTAAGTCTCCTTGCACCTGGTAGAGAGGAGGAGGAGGAGGAGGAGGAGGAGGAGGAGGGCGGTGTGTGGTCCTTCCTCTTTATGGTGTAAGATTTACAGTCCACATAAATCCTTCCTCACGCCAGCAATTATGAATTACTGGCAAGAGATTATGGAACATCATCTGTAGTGGTTCGCAAGACACTCCAGTGTAATGAACACTGGCGTCCTCCTTCAGATAAGAGTGTATTGTAAACATCAACAAAGGAAGGAAATGTATCTCCCTTTCCGGCAGTTTGTTTCTTCACCGCCTGGAGCAGTATGGATGGTGTAGAATGGTGACCGCTGTCCAGTCATTCCATCTTTCGCTTCACACAAACCCTTGCCACCCATTCCTCATCCTCACCACTACACAGTTTGCATAGTTGTGCACCTAATGGCGTCCTAGTATTCCGTGTGGTACCACCAAGACACCTCAGTTTATCTTCTGGCGTTAAGCTCAACCCTCAATTGATATTGATAGCCACCCATCTGTTAAACCACCCAAAGATTGTTTTAAGTGTAACTTTCGGCACAAAATGGTTCTTTAGGTACAGGTAATGGCTCCTGCTTCGCGGTGAAATGCTAAGCGTCCCTCGAGTAGTGTGTGAGATTGATACGAGTGGCAAAGTAATGATGTGCCGGGGAACGGAGGAGGAACCGGTATGGGGTTTGGCAGGATTGCTTTGATAAGACCCGACTCCATCCCTGGCCAGGATTCGACCAGACGCGAACACCTTCCAAGCAGCGAGAACCATGATAGGTAATCTCCTTAGTCCCGTCAACTTAACCCACACTTTGTTTAGTTGAACCCAATTTGAAGATGTCTGTGCTGCCACTCTCTCTTTCAGCTCTGTGCTCTCTTCTCTTTTTCTCCAGCCTCTCGTATTCTCCACTCTTACAATAGATATTACTTCATACATTTGGCTTTACTTTTCTTATTTTTTTAAGTTTTTATCCCTTCCTCCATTCATCGCTCAGCTTTCCCCTCCTCGGTCCTCGATACCTCGCCTGATTTGCCATCCTTATCCTTCTTACTGCGCGCTAACTACTCTCTCTCTCTCTCTCTCTCTCTCTCTCTCTCTCTCTCTCTC
>JAHFWG010000078.1:272915-367444 GCA_020233015.1 Callinectes sapidus | reverse complement strand
TATTATTATTATTATTATTATTATTATTATTATTATTATTATTATTATTATTATTATTATTATTATTATTATTATTATTATTATTATTATTATTATTATTATTATTCCATTACGTATGTGTATGGGAAGTTGTTAGGATGTGAAGTAGATTGAGAGATTTATGTCAGTTGATAAGAATACAGGGAGAGTAAAATTTTCAAAGTTGAAATGAATGTGTGTGTGTGTGTGTGTGTGTGTGTGTGTGTGTGTCCCTACGGGGCGAGCTCAGAGCTCATAGACCGATCTTCGGGTAGGGCTGAAACCACATCGCACACTACACACCGGGACTGCGAGTTACATCCCGTACTTACTTGCTACTAAGTGAGCACGGGCGAGACACAATTTAAGAGGCTTGTCCATTTGCCTTGCCCCTCCCGGGACTCGAAACCGGGCTGTGTGTGTGTGTGTGTGTGTGTGTGTGTGTGTGTGTGTGTGTGTGTGTGTGTGAATGTTTTTGTTTGTTTGTTTCTGTGTGTGTGTGTGTGTGTGTGTGTGTGTGTGTGTGTGTGTGTGTGTGTGTGTGTGTGTGTGTGTGTTATTCACCACGGTCGCCTGCTGGCCACCCAGCCAGCCTTTTTCCTACGGAGCGAGCTCAGAGCTCATAGACCGATCTTCGGGTAGGGCTGAGACCACATCGCACACTACACACTGGGCTACATGGACCCAAAAATGTTCAGTACAAAAAAGACAAGAGAAAGAAGGAAAGAAAAAAAAAAGAGGAAATGGGGGGGGGGGGGGGCAGCTGCATGAAACAAACATACTTACCTATTTTCACTTGTCAACCTCATCCATCTAATAATCTTTTAAGTTTCTTTAATGTCTCTGTACAGCAGCTTGAGTCAGTTTTGTTCCTCGACCACTCTATTTGAAAACAAAAAAATACCTCTCCCTTTTTAAATCCCTGTAATTTTATCAAGCTTGAAGAGAAAATGCATTTCCTTTATTGTTAACTGTAAACAATGATAGGCAAACTTATACTGAGTATTTTCAAAGGTTTCTGTAAATAATTGGAAGTGTATCGATCATTGTTGATTTGGTCCACGAGGTAACCTACTTCTGGTGGTGCCTCAACCCCCTTGTCTCTCTCTCTCTCTCTCTCTCTCTCTCTCTCTCTCTCTCTCTCTCTCTCTCGGTGGCAAAACTCTCTCGCGCACTGAATAGTTTGGTTTGTCTCGACGTGTTCGGTTCATCTGGGAGGAGGCACCACAATCTCTTCCTGTGTGCTCTCAATGAAACACAAACACTCAGATGGTGTCAAGACCAAGAATAGAAAGACATGAGTTGCATGGCAATAATAAGTTTTGCGCAATGTGCCTAATTTACATTTTACCCAAAATAAGCAGAGATGGGTGTTGGAGGCTTAACTCATCAGCCTGGCTTAGAGTATTGCACCATTGACCATCTGGCGATCTGACTTGCTACTCACCCAAACAATGCGATCTCGCAGTGCTTCCTTTACGCATCAAGAAAAACAAACAAACAAACAACACTTGCACTATCCATCTATGGTTCAGATTGCAGAAATTATCCGTTTTGTTAATGGTGGCAGAGAGAGTAGGCGTGGCGGGCGTGGGTGAGACCTTACTCAGCGTGGGAGCACACCAGGAGCTGCACTCCGTCAGCTCTCACTATGCCAAACCAGATTACTTGTCGCACATCCCATGTCCTGTGTTCCTGCAAGCTGTCTTCGTGACTCGCACCGACTTGTTGTTGTTGTTGTTGTTGTTACTCCTGTTGCTGCTGATGCTGATGTTCTTGCTACTGCTGCTACTATTGTTGTTTTTATAGATGATTATGAAATAACTGTAGAGCGAGAGAGAGAGAGAGAGAGAGAGAGAGAGAGAGAGAGAGAGAGAGAGAGAGAGAGAGAGAGAGAGAGAGAGAGAGAGAGGCAAGGTTCCAGGTGTCCAAGTGTCGGGCAGGTCAGCAGCAACACGCGCCTGCACGGATATCGCGGATGCAAGGCACAGACGGGGCACGTGCTGCAGAGGGTGGTCTGGACGCAGATCGTGGACTGTTGTTTTCTCTCGCTGCTCGTCTAGTCGAACAAGTTTCAGGTTTTCCAGTCACGGGTATTGCCTTCCCTTGCCCTGACTCACGGACACACGGTGGCTGACTGTGGGAGGCGAGGGACAGGATCATGGAGGCCCCATGCTTGTTATTGGTTTCACTACTCTCACGTCTAGCTTTTGCCTGCAAACTACTGCTCTCATGTCGGTTTGCCTCTAGCTCTTTTTTCCGTGACAAGTCACCTGACTGGATCCTCTGCTATCTAATAGACGTAGCCTGTGTACTCCCTGAGGTCCACGCAAGGAAAAATTATGCAAATCAAGGCAAGTTGTTGTAATCCAAAGCGCCTGAGGCAACCACCGGGTCCTGCCATACAGCTCGCCATCCCGAGGTTTGTAGCGGTCACCTACCTCACTTTCTCACATCACTGGCGGGAGCAAGGAACGAGGCGGTGCGGGAGAGGAGAGAGAGATGGAGGGAGGAAGGTAGGAAGGCAGCAGGCTGCCGTGGCATGAGTCATCGCCAGCGGCCCCCACCGACACCCTACAAGGCTGTGTGACCCGTTCCCCCGCCGCCCCTCCCCCATGTGTCCCTTTTCAACCCACACGCGAAGGTGAACACATGATACTTTCCTACTCTATGTTCTCACGTTTGCCGCGGCGGGGAGGCCGGAGAGAGAAGCCTGGGTGTCAAACTCATGAATTTGCGAATGTTCAAATTACACGGCGTCCTAGCAAGGGTTTCACTAGCGGCTCCTTAGCAGGAAGCGTAGCCTTGTTCTAGCACGGCTGTTCCTGCAGGAGAGGTGGGCCAAGGCCTCACTGGTTCTACCTGATGAGGGAGAAATTCACAATGTGTGGTAGGCAGGGAGCGTTGTTGGCGTGTGAGGCCAAGGTGCACGGCGCGATGCTCCTTCCCTCACCACCACACATCAAGGAAAATGTGAGGAATAGATTTTTTCACTTGTTGAAGATTACTATTTAAAACTTTAATATTCTCAAGTTTAGTGCGATAAAAGTGGCCTCGACATATCTGTTCGTTGTCAGTGCAAACACAAATGAGGTATTCAATGATTTAGCACAGGAAAAACAATGGGCAGGGTTCCGTCAGTGTGCTTCAAGGTGCGCCAGGAGCCACAGGGTCATCTGCCTGTGTACTGCTGCGTGTTATTGCGTCTTGTTTCAGCGCGGCGACGTGGGGTGTCGCCACAGACGCTGAGCGGCCTATGCATGTAGTGTTCGGGTTGCACAAAGCACCACAAGGAAACATGGTGAACTGATCTTGTGCTCCTCACCTTGTGTTAAGTTTTCTTATTTAATCTACTGGTCACGTTTGGTTGATGTATATGTTGACGTCTCTGTTGTAATATCTTACAATATTGCAAAATGCTCATGAGTGAATATTGTATTTACTATTTTATGATGAAATCGATTTGTGTATGACCCCTTAATTCTGTCTCTATGACATTGGGCGATTATGTCTATATATGCACATACTAAAGCACACATCATAATATTGTAGCTGGTCGCTGGTCAAACGTTCACTAGTCACCATAAATGGAAGCAAGTTTGAGAAAGTTGTCAGGTTAAGGCTGGCGCTGGCTCTGTGGTGGGCACGGGGCTGTGTAGAGCACGATCGGCTGGGTGGCTAAGGCAAGATGACACAGGTCTGGGACGAGCCGTTTATTTCCATGCTGCTACTTACTCCGACGAGGCTTCCTTCAGACACCCCATTAACACAGCCTCTACTGCAGCAGTCAAGCTCACCGTAGTGGTATTGGTAGTGGGCAAGCTGCCACTAGTTTAGGATATTGCACGAAAAAGAATGCGAGAGCTGATGGTGAAATTTAGTCTAAATACGGAATGCAGGATTGTTGCAATTATTTTACGCTCTCACCTCCATAAAAATAAAAAGTAAACAAACAGGAGTTTTGGTGAGTGTATCTCAGCCAGATGTTTACTGCATGGGATCTGAGTGGAGAGGAGGAACGGTGACGTCATCTCCCAGTCACTTGCAAAAATATCCAAGTGGTCTCGATGCTTTCTTGGCTTTGGCTTTAGATTCCTTAAGGTATCTACAGGCTGGGCGTTAGATCTTTTAATTTATGAAGGAGTATCTTTAGAAAGGTGGCTGGACTATGGGTAATACTTATTTATAAGCTCACTTCACCAGAGGCGTGTTGCCGCTGCGGTGCCATCTACAAGCCGCCAGACTCAACGATTCCTGCACAGGGTGATTCTAAAGTCTAAACCAAGACACAAAGTTCACATTGGTATCACTGACAGCCTTCTATGGACATAAATCTCTTGTATTTGTATTTTTTTACTTGTCTCTCCATACATAACATTGACGCTATATGTGCCATGTTGCTGCAACACAAATCCCGCTGCTGTCATCACGCGCATCAACACCTCGAAGGGTCGTCACGGCAAGTGTGTTATTATCTGAACGTATTGCAGTGATGTATGTGCCAGGATCATCATGCTCCACTTGTCAAAGGGATGGCTCAGAGACACGGCGAAGCGAGACTAATGCTCGTGTGTGTGTGTGTGTGTGTGTGTCGCAGGTTATAAGTGCAAAGCAAATAATAAGGAGGCCGTAAATGCAACGTTCAGACCATAACAGCATCTTTCTACCTTGCCTTACGAGGCGTGACAACACACACTCATTTCTATACACAAACTGGCCGTGGTGTGAAGGATGGCGCCACTGTCAATCACGTGGCTGTAAACACTGCAATGTTATGAGCGACGAGTAACTGGTAAATGCTGTATCGTAATGAGAATCAGAAGCATGACATTCTTGAGCCACAAATAGATATGATTAATGTTCCTAATATAGTGCTGGAGTCTCAGACGGGCTGGCGGGCGGCCAAACCCACCACCACATCTACGGTACACTTCTGCAGTCACTCCCGCACACTATCTCCACTGATAATTACTTGTCCTTTGTAGTGTAAGCAAACTGACCAAGGACAACAAGGCAACCTAGAGGAAACGATCACAAAGTCTGCTTTCTTAACGAAGGTCCTTTGTTTATGAGCAGGTGTTTGCGCCTGACGTAGCAGTGGCAGTGTGAAGCAGCAGAACAGCAGGAGTAACAGAGAAGCGGTGGAGGAATGAAAATGCCGGTGCCCAGCTCTTTCACCATTACGAAGGAGTGACGAGATGAAAGTGAGGAGTCTTTCTCAGCAGGATATGGCCGCGAGAAGAGAGCATCCCTTCGTCACACACTAGGCAATATGGAAGGAAACAACCATGCTGTCTTGCTCACCACCTCATCCCATACTATACCAATGGTCTGGCCTATAAAGAGTGTGTTAGATGTCACTGATCTAGTGACTATCAGCATATTGATTTGGAAAGAAACGTTAATTTAAAGCAGTAAATAATGACACTAATGGTAAGGTGACCAGATTCTAGGACAAAAAATTGGTTGAGAGGCGTAAAAACCTCCAGTGTTTTTCTCATGGAAAAACTAAAACGGGAACATTGGCCTTACCATTCATGCTGCAGCAATCAAAAGTTTCTCTCACCATATTTATCCTGAATTGCAAAGGAACTGGACAAAAAAGCAATTGATTGACAATGAGTTTTTATTTATTTGATCAAAGTAGCTGAGATTAAGAGCGTCCATAAAATCAGCTGTAAAAAACTGGTATCAGCCTGACACCACCAAAACTAAGGCCTCCTCCTCGTCGTCGTCGTTGTCGTCGTCCCCCTCCTCCTTCTTCTTCTAGTGTGACACCGCCTTAACTAAAGGCAGTGTCACACTTTTTCCGTCAACTTTTTGCGTCGTTTTTCTGAAAATCGACGATAACCTGGCTGCGGCTTGTCACACACAAACGGTGTTTCGTCTGATACTTTCCGTCGGCACCAAGGATCCGTGGTCGGCACAGACCGCTCTTTTCAGGCCTTATTTTTAATAACAATCGTCCGAGTGGTCCCAGAGGCACCTATGGCTTCTTATAAGGAACTCTTCTGAAAGGCGTGTCCACGTTGGATGTTGATTCCCTGCCATAACAAAGCGTTCTGGTGCACTTTCAGAGCGTTGAAGAGACGCGGAAAGTCTTGGTCTGGGTCCAGGATATGTAAACAAAAGCGGAAATTTGCCGACGGAAACGATCCCGATCGTCTGACAAATTCATGCGATAAGTTCATGCGGACGGAAAATCGCATTAATCGACGGAAAAAGTGCTAGTGTGACACCGCCTTAACGGTCACCACCTACCTTGGCATCAATGGTGACCGCTTGCCGTGGCACGGTGGTCACAAAGACAGGCAGACACGCAGCATTGCGCAGGGAATGTGTATTATGGATTAATGCTGTCAACCTTTTTCGGAAATTGTAAAGTCCCGTTAATTTCATCGTTATCATGGTTTGGACCTCAATAACAGAGAGAGAGAGAGAGAGAGAGAGAGAGAGAGAGAGAGAGAGAGAGAGAGAGAGAGAGAGAGAGAGAGTTCTTACCAAGGCCACTTTCAAAACATAATACAGTAATGACTGGAAATCATAAGTGAAGGACGTACCTACAATACTTTGCAAAATGAGAGTTGTGAGTTCTCAGATTGAGAGGAGGAAATCCATTTTGGTAGCTATACTTGCTCCCATCACCGTCTCGCAGGGAAGAATGGTGCAGTGATAAAAACACAAAGTTTTCCCCAGTAGTGAGAGCGCCATGGACTGACTGACTTCCTTTACTGCTTCCCACAGACGCTGGTAGTATGTTGCGAAGCGGGTATGTAACCTTATTCTGAAAGGTTTTGTTTTCTTACTACGACTATTTTCAAAGGTTGTAGAGATGATCAGTCCTATTCTCAAGAGTGTTTTGTCATACTAACAATGTAGTAAAAATTTTAGCAATCTGTCACTAGGATCGTTGGAACATCCTCAAAAACACGTGTAGTTTCAACTAGAGCTTTTAAACGGCATTGGGGTGTGGTGCAGTAGCATCAAAATAACATGACCCTGAATCATGTCATCTGAAACGCTTTGCTCTCTAAACTTGACCACTTTTTGAGGACCACAGGGATGATCAGCCAGGTTATCAAAAGTTTTTCTCCTGCTCATAAGGTAGAAATCTTGTCCTCCCACTAGAACTGGAAAAACAACGCAGTCCAGGCCAGGAGGCTGCCTGCCAGAGGGTAGGAGGGACGAGCAGCTTTCGTAAGGCAAGGAGGATGCCCTCGGGTATGCGAAAAGGGGTAACCAGGGCCAGGCCGAGAGAGAGAGAGAGAGAGAGTGTGTGTGTGTGTGTGTGTGTGTGGTGTGTGTGTGTGTTACGTATCTATTTTTCATGCTAGTCTGTCATCTCTGTTCTTTTCATTCCTTTTTCTTGTTTTCCTCCTATATTTTTCCTCATCAGTGTTTTCTTTCCTTCTTAATTTTTCCATCACAATCTACTACATCTTCCCTGACATCTCAAACATCCTTCTCTCCCTCCTTTCTTTCCTTCCTTCCTTCCTTCCTTCTTTCCTTCCATCATTCGTTTCTTCTTTCCCCTCCTTTTTTTTATGAAATGAATCTTGAACTCTGTTTACAAAGATCAAGGTATCATTTACATTCTTCATGTGTTAACATAACTATGCCTATGTAGAACAAAAATGTATCGATCGAAATAGTCTTAGTATTTTACATGTTTACTGACTGAAATAACGTTGATTAATAATATGTCCTCTGGTATGCTGGGTATCAGCTGTTTTGCTCCAATAAGTATGGAATGAGCTTTCTTTTAAGTGCAGCATTAGACCACTGAGCTCCCCAGCTCCAACTAAACTGCCCCTCCCCGCCCCACAACCAAGTAAAACAAAAATCTTCGATACCGATGTTCGTCCTCTAGTAATGAGTTGTCAAAATTATTTACATTATCACAGTGAATGAAATATATGTCATTAGCGTGTTATCCATAGCTTCATAAATGTCATTAACAAATATAGAGAACAGGATAGAACAAAAACAAAACTTTAAGAAACTCCAAAGTCCACAGAAGTCTTGAGTAAAATTTGGTTGTTTAACCAAATATATTGAGTTCTTTCAGACAGCCAGTTTCGTAAACATAAGCTATCAACATGCAACTTGAAGCATCTGTCAAGTCGATTTTACCATGTCAGTGATATTGGCAACACCTGCCACATTTTTTTCACACCACCTTAAGTACATGTAGCGCCAATTTAAGGTAAATACTCGTATAGGTGTGAATGAAAGATTTTATTTCTGATTGATTTACTTTTATTACAACCAAGAAATTATTATTAGGAAGTACAGGTAGCCGCAACGACTTTTCCAGATTAATTCTAAACAACATCTATTACACCTCCGAATCATATTATACTGAGGAAGGCAAACAAAAACTGAAGCTCTGAATTGTTGTTGTCGGCAGCGAACAGCCTTCCTGCATCAATCTCTATAAGATGGTACAATACTTTAGAAATGCTGTCACAGCCTAATCCTCTACAAGGAGTTGCATGTGTTTATATATATAACTAGGCATTTCAATTGTTATTGTATCCATAGGATGTTCCATTTATCAAAATATAATGATATAAACTCTTTAAGTACGATGTAGTTTATAAGATATCACTATATGAGAGAAAATAATGTACTTGAGATTTGAGACATTAAACACACACCCATCCCTGCATCACATGACCCAGGTCCGCAGTCAGCAGTTTCCGAGGGGTGAGGCGCAGCGGGCCGCACCAGAGGACTCGAGGAGAGAAGATGAGCTGTGTGTATTATGTGTTTCTCTTTTCTTCTTTAAAGGCGTCGGAAATGACCTTAAACTAGCCTGAAGTATGAAAAGATGAAATTGATGCATACTTATCAATAATAATAATAATAATAATAATAATAATAATAATAATAATAATAATAATAATAATAATAATAAATGAAATAGATAAACAAGTATAATAAAATAATGGAAAGCCTTTTGGCTATGGGTAGTTCCAGGAGCCTCGCTTCCTCATCCTTATGAGAAAGAAATAAAGGCGAAAAACACCAGATGGTGAGAATGTTCCTGCCCAAACCGTCCTTATCATTCGGGATTAAGTCGCAGTTCAGCAACAGCAGCAACAGCAGCAGCAGCAGCAGCAACAACAACAACAACAGTAGTAGTAAAAGTAGTAGTAGCAGTAGCAGTAGTAGTTAGTAATAGTAGTAAAAGAAGAAGAAGAAGAAGAAAAAACGGCCAAAATAGATTGAAAGATTAAACAGTAATACACACGAAACCGCAGCACTTTTCCTCTTTATTGATCTCCTATAGGTATTCACATGGAAAGTGAGACTGGCGAGAAGGAAGAAGAAAAACTGCTCTAACGAGGTAATTATGGAAGAAAGGAGACAGGATGCAGACTAACAAAAGTGATGACAATAAGACATATCGTAGAAGAGAGAGAGAGAGAGAAAGAGAGAGGGGTGGGGGGGGGGGGGAAACAGGTAGGCAAGGCAGACACTCCCTCACTTCTCCTTTGTGGTGAGTCCCTTTAATTTATTTGTTTCCCCAACCACTCTTCCATATATTATAGTTTGTGATAATTTTCTGTCTTCCGTCTACTTACAATTATACCGTTTCCATTAATTTCCACGGTTCACTTTCTTTTTCCCATGTCTTTCCGTATCATTTGCTCCGTAACCTTTTCTTATTTTTCCTGTTTGTTTTTTTCACTTTCTCTGATCCACTTCCGTCCCCTCACCGTCTCTCCCAAATAATACACTGCCTGGTCTCTTCTCATGGCGTGATCGTGGTGTACAGAGCATCAGGCCAATCAATTCATTCCATCTACTCATGCCCACACTTTGATTCACCCCTTCACTCCGTTGTGGGAAGCATTACACTCTTACATTCCCCCTATTCTCTCATTTATTCAGTTTTCATCGCATTTCTACTATTCCGCAGCTGCTCCTATCAGTCGTCTATTTATGGTTCTCTTTTCGCCGCACCATTTATTTTACCATAGACATTATTTTCTGTCATAGTCATTTGCTTCCCTTGGGACTTCCTCATTGGCCAAGTTTCTGCCCAAGGATATTTTAGAATCCTTGTTTCTGCCCCATACGTCACTACGTCACTGTGAGGTCTCTCTCTCTCTCTCTCTCTCTCTCTCTCTCTCTCTCTCTCTCTCTCTCTCTCTCTCTCTCTCTCTCTCTCTCTCTCTGTGTGTGTGTGTGTGTGTGTGTGTGTGTGAAAATAGCAGACATATTTTCTTTAGCTTGCCTTTGATTTGGAGAAAAGAATAACGTTTTCTCTCACAACACTGCAAATGACCATCACTATTTTTCTTGAAGTACTTATTATAAAAAATATATTTTAATGAACCCATAATGTGAATATGCAAGAAAAACAGTTTTTCTTGTTTTGTTTTGATGTTTATCTTTGAAATTTGGATATCCTTCTGGCATTTCTGTTTTGGGAATAAACATTCAGTAGGCATCTTTTTCCTTTTTGTTGCCTTAATTAAGTGTTCCTCTACATAAAAATGAATAGAATAATAAATAATGCAATTATACCCCGTTACCAAGACGAATGACCAAACTCCTTCCAAGAAATGTAAACAAAGGTGCTGCGAAGGTTGTGGGTTGTAGGGACGAGTGACTCATTACGTAACAAATGTAATCCAAGGAACTGTACTCACTACATGTGCTCCCCTGGAAATATTGTAGTGGAAAATACCACAGCAGGACACCTGGCTCTTTGTGATGCGCCGTGATGGTGAGTGGGTGGGTAGTGGGGAGGGGCGAGGGAGGGAGTAGTCAAAGCGGAGTCAGGTCAGGTCATCATTTGAACTCAGACACACGGGTGACCTGCAGTTCGCGCAGTGCTCTTTATACTTGATCTCAGACACAAGTGTGACCAGCGGCTTGTGCAGTGCTTTTGGTAAGCCTTGTTGGCACTGAGTGTTAAGTAGAATTCAAAGTTAGTCCTGAGGTGTCAGAAGTTATTTTCTAAAGGAATGGTTGATGTTATATTTTGTGCGATAAAGGGAAGCGAGATGACCAAACAGCAGCCAAAGTGGTCAAAGCTGAGCAGGGGATATTTGGATTCTTGTATGGTGGGAGGGCAACTATCACCATGTTTACTTCAATAGGGTTGATTGATTTAGTTTGTTAGTCTATTCCTTATTCTAATTTGTAGATGTTTTATGAGAAGTATACTGTTAATGTATTTCTAAGTAAAGTAAGCTTAGCAGTTAATGTAGGCATCACTTCTAAGGAGACCAACCAACTAATGACTCACATTTCTGATGACCTCATGGTGTGGCTACTGATACATGGGTGGGTATGTAAGGTAGTACTGTGTATGTGTATGCCTGGCCCATTCTTAGATTATTTGGGATATTCTGAACCCTTACATTACCCATTAGGAATCAATCATTGGTAAATTTTTACTTTAAAACCAGTCTCAAATTCGGACGAAACTATTTTTTCATGGTAGATTTTGGTGTGTTTTGAACGAATCAGCTATACCTTTTCAGCGCAAATCATTAGTTTATTATTATTTTTTGTTTTGCCCCCCCTTCCCCACCCCACGAAACTAATGATTTGCAACAAGAACAACGGGCAGATTAATTCAAAACAGACCGAAATCTACCAAGGAAAGATAGTTTCATCCTTGTCAATGAGACACAACAAACACTGATGACACTTGCCAACGGAGCAAGTTTCGGTCTTGCCACAGCGTTTCAAAATGAAGTAAATAACCTTACCTTTACGATGAAACTACCGTTTGTGGCCAGCAGCACTCTAAGCTAAAAAATTACATGAACCAAAAAAGGGAGGGGTGGTCAAATCTAGCCCTGGGATGCTCTATGCATGATGCGCACCTCTCACGATTGGATATCTTGTAAGACTGATCTGAACATTTCAAACAAAGCCTTCAAGAGGCTGTGATTGACAGAATTAACTATGCATTTTTTTTATTGGCCCATGACAAACCAAAGAACCAATCACCGTGACTAATTTCGGCCCCAGCACAGAATATTGACACACGTTCAGTTACGGTCGAGACTTCACGTGCGGCGCTGTTACTGGGTGGTTAGTTGCGTACTGCTGTTCTTGTTTACTCTAGGCAGTATTACATCAGTAATGGTGACAGCAGGTGCACGCACATCCAGACCGTGAGTACTGTTTAGGCTATTATTAACTGTGCTGTTGTTTTATTTCATGTTTTATCTGATAAGAATAATCTCAAAATGTTTGTTTGTAGTTTGAAAAATAAATCATAGTGAGTTACAGTAATGATAGTTTTCTGTAAGGGATAAAATTTCACATGTAGAAAAATCTACCGTTCCAGGTATCTCAGTGTGTCCTGTAACTAGAAAACCAATGTCTTTGCTTATTGTATTTCTATTTCACTCTTGTTTTTATGGTAATGACTGAACTGTTGTAATTGAGCCCAATTACTGATCACAAAGATAAATGAATGTTATTATACATTCATTTACAAAATTGTTGAAATATATTCTGTATGAATTAGAATAATATGGGTTTAAGAGCAACAAAACAATTCTTTGTCTTATTGTATTTAGAAACATTTAGACAGAAAATGTATCAAGTGATACAGTCCAAGGAATTGGCTTAGATGAAACTATTGTACTAAATTTAATTGCAAAAATGAATCTGCCAGCAAACAATGATCATGATTTTTTTTTTTTTTTGACAATTATTTATTGTCATGGAGATATCTTCATTACTCACTTGGTTTACTCACCTGGTTAGTTATCCCAAGTTGCACCCATTGATCCTGAAGAGTATGATCATCTTAACACGCTGTTTTCTCAGGACAAGAAAATGTATCGAAAGGTGGACATGAAGGTGGTGATGCTTGGCCAGATGTCATGTGGCAAGACCAGTCTGGTGGAAAGGTTTATATACAAACGCTTCAACTGTCAGTACCAAGCTACCATAGGTAAGTAACTTTTATCTGTGTCCACTTATGGTTGTTGTGTCTTGATCTTCAACAGAACATTTATGTGCTCTCTATGTTAAAATTATTTGCTGCCTAGTCTTGAATCTCTTACTCATCTTGTTTACTGTTTTGTTCATCCACTTAACAGTTACTTTTGTTCCTATATTAGGCTGGGTACTGACTATTACTGCATTCTAACTACTCTTACTTAGCTTAGATATTACAGGTACTTCTTGATTTACATGATGCTAACACCCGCTCCAACTCACCACAACATTTATCATCTGTGAAGAGAGGAGCTCACCCTCTCAAGGAACCAATAAATTGTGTACATTCCTAATTGAATATACAGGTACCTCTTGATTTATGTGAGAGATGCGTTTTTTAAGAGGTCTTGGAAAACAAAAACGACGTAAATTGAAACACACACACACAAAAATCTGTCTATGAACTCTGAGCTCACTCCATAGGGAAAAGGCTGGCTGGGTGACCAGCAGGCAACCGTGACAGTAAATTACACTCACACACACACACATACACTGCTTAGTTTAGTGGTTAGCACGCTCGGCTCACAACCAAGAGGGCCCGGGTTCAAATCCCGGGTGCGGCGAGGCAAATGTGCAAGCCTCTTAATGTGTATCTAGCCCCTGCTCACCTAGCAAAAAGTAGGTACGGAATGTAACTCGAGGGGTTGTGGCCTCGCTGTCCCAGTGTGTAGTGTGTGATGTGGTTTAGTAATACCAATGTACACTGAAAAAAAGATAACATTAATAAGGAAAACAGTGATAAATGGTATTTGTTATTAAAGTAAACATTATAAATACAGATAATGTAAGTAAATAAACAAATTACGTAAATATCAAGTGATAAAAAAATGTACGTAGGTTAACTCGCACGGCGGAGGCTTAAGATGGTGGTGGAGGAGTGGAGGAGTGAAATCAGCTGACAAGAATTAAACTTACACAATGATGATGAGAGGACACTCAAGGAAGATCAAAAAGAGTTGATGTGTAAAGGACACAAGAAAGTATTCCACATAGAATTGTGGACACTTGGAATGGTTTAAAAGAGGAGGTTGTTACAACAACCAATATCCATAAATTAAAGGAAATGTTGGATATATGGAGATAAGGAGACAGTACACTATGAGCCTCGCTCGAACCCTGTACAATACAACTAGGTAAATACACGCTCTCTCTCTGGGAGCTGAGGAATAACTGTGGTACACAGAATTACACATGTACAGTACATAAATTTTTATATATAGAGATTATTGCACAATTCTAACCAAAATTGCATCATCTAGTTTCTTGATTTTAGATATTTTAATACCTAATTGCCGAATTATGTTTTCATTACCAAACATATTTTACTCCCAAAATGAGTTAAATTTGGCTGTGAAAAATATCAATTTGCAACTCTAGAGCCTCAGGTTATTGCTTGGCTACTCCAGTGACCAGCTTCCTTTCAATCAGTTACTTTTGAGTTTGAGTTCTTAACTTTGTTCATTCTCTGAAAGAAAAAAAAGAAATTTGTTCAAAGTCCACATTGTTTGATATTCAGTGTTCGAGATCTGAGGTTCCACTGTATATGAATAGTATTTGTGTCTATGACGTCTGTGTGTGTGTCTTTAACTATTCTTTCAAAAAGCATGTACTGAGGATTTTTTAATGTATGGCAGGTTTCCTTAGTTTTGTATAAACTTTTGAGACTTCCACCAAACAACATTTTTAATAATCTTTCAGGAGCTGCATTTGGAGCTTGCTGTGTGACAGTGCAAGGCTGTGAAGTCTGTGTTGGTCTGTGGGACACTGCAGGCAGTGAGAGGTATAATGCAATGAGTCCTTTGTACTACAGAGGTGCAAAGGCAGCTGTGATCTGCTATGACATAACAGATGAGGAAAGGTAAGCTAGGAACTGTGTTGGTGGTAGTAGTCAGAAGTCTTTCTACTTCCTTAATTTTACCAAGATCTTTCAACCACTACTTTCAAGGCAGCTTCTCTGTCATTTATTTTCGAGCTGTACAAGTTGAAATTCTTAGTTTTACTAAAGGTTTGGTTATTAAAAAATGTAGTAGTACATTTAATTCATGTGGTATTTAACATTATAAACTCTAGGTGGTTTACTTGTAAAGAAAATATGTTTGGATTTGTTAATTCCATTAACTGACAGTGGTGGTGCCCGTGGGGGCTTGGTGGAATTTGAGCCCCCCCAATAATGACCCAATCTCTCCCTCAGCCTCCCTGAATATTGCTACCAACATTTATACATAGCAATTTACCATCAATACTTCACTATGATGCTATTTTGTGAATCCCCTCCACATTTTACCCCAGCCTCCCATCAGCCTCCCCAGTGAAAACTTCTTGGCACGGCCACTGACAACTGAAGTGTGATTATGTGATTGTTTTTGTTGAGTCATAAAGCTTCCTTTCTTATGCTGTTAGTACAAAGTTGGTTGATTAATTCTGACAATTATAGAAAAGATGGTAAGTCCTAATTTTGGCTTGACTTTTGTTCCCTGTACCAGTGTTGAGCGTGCCAAATTCTGGGCCAAAGAGATTCAGCTGCATGAAGAGGGGTGCCGTGTGTACCTGTGTGGCACCAAGCTAGATCTGGTGCTGCAGGATCCCAAGGTGCGGCAGGTGGACGTGCATGACATGCTGGATTATGCTGAGACGGTGAGGTTTAGGGTCATTGTGGTTCTTGAGCATTTTTTGCCAGACACAAGATAAGTCGAGCATGTCAGTGTAGTTTGATTTTTAAGCATATTCTGCATTTCTTGAAGAAATGGTGTGAACCAGTGGCTTGATGGGTGTCTTTGGAACTGCTAATTGTACCCTTCCTGCAGCCTATTGACTGCAAGAAGTCTTCTAATACTTCCCAGGCAGGCATGCAGATTTGAATAAACTGCAACATTTCAAAGTTACATACTTCCTTGTTCATGTGGAGTAGGCACATGAACCATTGCAGTATTGAGTATGCAGTGTGGTGTTTTATAGAAATGGCTCCTTGGCTTGAAGTAAACCAGTGTTGCTTTCTAAGGTTGCAATACTTTTGAAGTGACTCAGGCTCAGGATGAAATACCCACACAATAAGTACATAATAAACAATGAGGTTCTGTTAGGTTTAGGATATGAAAACGATTTAGGAGTTATAGTTAGATCTGATCCTGATCTAAAAAAGCAATGCATGGAGGGTAGAAATTAGACATATAGGATACTAGGATTAATTTTTAGGAGTGTTAGATGTAGAGGTCTTGAAGTAGTATTAAAGTCATATTTGTTGCTGGTAAGACTGCATTTAGATTTTGCTGTATGGTTCTGGTCCTTGCAAAGGAGAATGACTAAAAGGATACAGGGAATGAGATATATTCCATGTGGAGTGAGATTGAAAATATTAGATTTGCATTCCTTAGAGAGATAGATTAAGAGGGAACCTGAGAGAAGTATTCAAGTGGTATAGGGGTCATAACAAAGGGAACATGAGCAAAGTTCTTAGGATCAGTAGCCAGGATAGAACTACAAATAATGAGTTCAAGCTTGAGAAATTTAGATTTAGGAAAGAAATTGGAAGGAACTCGTTTTATAACAGTGGTTGATGAACAGAATTAACTCAGTAATCAGGTTGTTAGTGCTGAGTCAATGGGGAACTTGAAAAGAAGTTTAAGCAAATTTATGGATGAGCATGATGGGTGAATTTAGGTAGCTTTACAAGATTTCATTCATAAAAAGGTGAAGGAAATTTTAAATTCTAAAGGAGGCAAAGAAAAATTGCTAGTAAATCTTAATTTCACATTAGAACAATGTTTCAGAATACATCATTCATAAATTTGAGTTTCTTCATGCCATGGAGACATTTTTTTTGTGGAGTCGTCTTACTCTGTCTATGGCCATTTCTCATCAGTGTGGATATTGTTTTCTTATCAAGATCACTAACCAACTCATACATACATACATACATACAGTAAGGATGTCTGCCCTAAAATGTGACACAGCTGCCACATTCACATTCACTCACTCCTCTCAAGCTACTTGGCCCCTAAAGAAAAAGAAAAGGCAAAGAAAAATTGCTAGTAAATCTTAATTTCACATCAGAACAATGTTTCAGAATACTTCATTCATAAATTTGAGTTTCTTCACAGTACTGTGAGATCTTTACAAATTACACCTTGTCTGTGGCTAATGAGACATTCCCCTCAGATTAATGGCAGACTGTTTGAGACGTCCAGCAAGACGGGGCAGAACGTGGAGGAACTATTCAACACTATTGTCCAAGACTATGTTGCTGACCCCAAGACTGACTTTTGCACTGCTCAGGACTCCTCCTTCCGCCTCCACACACAAAAGATAAGGGAGAAGTGTTGTTAAGGTTGATAGGTTGTGGCAGGTGTGGGGATAAGCCTTGCCCATCACATACTCCCTCTGTTGTTTTACCAGTATGTGATGGAGGCTTGTACAATGTTTACCACCAAATCACACTTTCTATTGCTGAAATATAATTGTGATACTTGCTATATTTTGATGGGAATTAAAAAATGTTTTTATATCTGTGCCTTAGGTAGTAAATGTAATTTTTGTATTTTTATGGTATTTATACCTCATATCCATTTAATAGCTATGATGATCAGATATTATTAGATGTAGGATGGATAGAGTCCTGCTGGTGCTGATCACATGACACACTTTGTCTCAGGAACAAAGGTGCTACTGAGTGTAGATAGAAGGGCCAGTTTGATATCCATTATTCATGTTTTCATGTACCTTTATAGTTTACTCACACACACACACACACACACACATATATATATATATATATATATATATATATATATATATATATATATATATATATATATATATATATATATATATATATATATATATATATTAATACTTTTACATAGGCTTTCTTTATTTTAGAAGTGGAAAAATAAATCATATTTCTAGAAGGAATACAATGAAACACTCGCACAAAAAAGACAAATAGACAAGTACACAGAGAGACAGACATGAATGAACAAAGTTTCCGTCCATGGTATCATTTGACATTTGGTGTCAAGTGCTAGGTGCTTCAGAAGTTCATGTATGCTGTCATAATTAGGATGAAGTGGAGGGAGGGGAAGGAGGTTAGATAATGAGAAAGGCATAGGTGTGGAAGGATCTGTGAAGTGGAATGGCAGTGCTGGCATGCTCACGGGAAAGAAGACAGTGAAGCAGTGAGAGTGCCAATGAATGTGGCACGGGAGCAAAGGATGACTCTTTGTACTGGTTATCCCCATGAAAAGAGTTCCAAGGCATTAGTGTTGGATTAGATTAGATTTGTATGGACTAAAAATACATTCCATTTATCCCTTATTGCCAAGATGTATGTATGAATAATTCATGTATAAACAAGTATTTTGAGTTTCTGTGACTAGATATGTAACCTTTTCTAAGGTTCGCTGCCACATACATTCATGATATCTCATAGAAACAAGATGGAGCAGAGATTCTAAGCATATCATAGGATTTAAAATTGAGATTTAATGCTAAATACAGTGGAACTAAGTGAGGAATATTACTAGTTATTATCAAGATTATGTGTGTCTAAGTACTTTAGCAGGACTAGTGAAGCTAAAAACATTGGCCTGAAGGTCCCAAGTAATCAAGCACTTGCTATAGCACCTTGGGCTGTTAAGTGGATTGTAAGGCTTGTTGGGTCACAACTTTTTGTTCCATGCAGATTTCTCTTAATATGTTGAATTTTTACATATGTATGATAAAAGTAGATTTTAAGTTTTATGAGAACAAAAGATATTCATTGAAGTGACACCAACAATAGAACAATTACTCAAATATGCCCCTGTGCCACTAAACAAATTTTTGGTAAGCTTGGAACATGAGGAAGCAGCCTTGTGTGTATCCTGTAGTTGTATTGTCTTGTGGTGAATAATTTTGTTTTGGGTGTCTTGAAATATGACTAAACATATGTAATTTTTAGTTAATTGTGGTTGCATCATATTTATATTTTATTGCTGTATGTACTCTGTTAACTCCTCCCATGCTCTGTCATCACTGCACTGCCATCATCACTACCTGTTGGTGCTAAGTTGTTGCTGCATCCATTACCCAAACTCTGTTGTATATTCCAAAAATATGCTAGTATATTTCTATTGGTTCATGTCATAGGGAGTGTCCATGTGATGTGGACTGGTGAAAAGAACACTATGAAATATTGAAGAACATCAGTGCAGGAGAACATGTGATAAATGGTAAAACATTGAAAAGTAACCATAACTACAGGCAACATTGCATGCTTACAATAAATCAATCTGGTAATTAGATTTTCTCTTTTTATTGATGTGTATGAAGTTTTAATACAGTACTTGGTTTCTTAAATGTTTAAATGAAAAGTTCCTGCTTAGTGCACACAATGATATCAATGCATCTTATGGTGTGTACAGTGAAAGGGATTTTACATTATGAAAAGATACATTCTAGTTCCTGTAGGGTTGTATACCTTATGTGCTCTTTGAATTTTAACCAACTAATTTCTCATGTGATTTATGCTGTAAATGTAAGTGCGGCCATAATTTTGAAAATATATGTAGGAGAAGATGAGGGCAGTGGCAACAGCTGCATTATGGGGAAAGCATCAGTGGAGGCTATTTTTGTCCCTTCACCTTGATTTTCTTTAGTGTGTAGAATTTCATGAATGATATTCAATCAAAATAATAGAGGTAGTGTGTGCTGAATTGCTCTAGGTGGATAGACATGATAAAATGAGGTTGTGTGTCTAAAGAATTGGTGCTTTAAAACTAGATAAACATAAATTGTAAGAAGAAATATAAAAAATTCACATCAGTTGTGAAGTTCCTGATGAGGATATAGAAGTGATATAATTTTAAATTAGAGATTATGAAGAGTAATTGTATCTGATTGCTTGGTGTGCATGTGAAGGAGAGATGGTAGTTATCTATGAAATGTGATGAAAATTCCATTGAAGAGGTGCTCTGTTCAACATGTTTACTGACATAAGGTCACTTAGTTTTAAAGAACTGCAAATCATTCATTTGGCAGACATGATGGTGGTACTCATCAAGATACACATATACTATATCACACAAAGTCTCGCTGATTGACGGACGATATCTTTTTTAAATATGTAGCAGACCAAACTTAGATTGTTGAGAAAACCCTAATTTACTTCTAAGCTACCACATTATACAAGTATAGCAATTAGTTGGAGAGAATAATGCTTGGTGAGTGTAGGTACTCAAAAGTTTTTGAGATGTTAACTCCCTGTGCCAGACTTTGCCAGGTGGAGTCAGTGATGTGGTTGTGTATTATCAAAGAAATTTCTCCATCCAAGTTTTGGAACTTTTGTGTTGTTTTCTCAAGAAGTTGTGAAGTTGGCTGGGTATGAGGCCAAAAGTTTATTGTGATAGGCCAATTGTTTGTTTGATCACAATATTTAAACCAGTCTTTTAGTATGGTTCTGTGCAGAGTCTATTGCTAATATTTGGTGCTCTGATTTGATACATTTTAAGTTGTATTCTAAAGGAAATTTCTTATTTCCTGGATGTGCTGTGGTTATTAAAAGTGTACACTTCTCAAGGAAATCTGACTGTGTTAATCTGCCTTGGATTGTATGAAATATACTTGTGTCATATGCCTGTGTTTTGTATTTGCCAGCATCATTTGTTTCTTTGTGCTCCTTTGTACAGTTAGTGTAGTGTTTTTTTTTAATTTAAAAAGAGCAGCAATGTCATCATGTCATGTAGGACACTGCTGTACATGCATTACACATTACTAATGTGTTGATGTCAAAAATCAAATCTGTCTGGTGCTCAAGTGTCACTGAGGTTCACACAGTGGGAGCTCCAAGGAGGGATTTAAGGAACCCCAATAATGAGCCAATCCCCTTCTCAGGCCCCAGTATTGCTATTGACATTTAAACATAGCAATTTACCATAAATACTTCACTGATGACATTTTGTGACGACCCTCCACAGTTTATCCCAGTCCCCCCTTAGCCCCCGAAATGAAAATTTCTTAGTGTTGTAAAACACTTTTCTGTATAGAAAGATTTCATTATCAAATAATCTTTCTAGGAAAATTTGAAATTCTACTATCATATCCTTGATTCTTATAAAGCAATAAACCTCCAAATGTTAATAAAAGTAAGTACAAGTGTTTTATATGCCACAAACAATCCTTGTTTGGGGGAAGATTAATGGTTATATTGTTATATAAGTCAATAGACGACAAAAAGGGAGATCAGAGCATGCCGACCACACTGATTGTACCTACATAAAAATGTGGGTACCTCCCTTTCACAGGAGATCAATAATTTGGGAATACCCATGCTTGAATAATGATGATAATAATAATAATTACTGCCTCCTCCTAAATGGTTTGTTTTCCATCCTTTCAGTTTTTTTTTTTTTTTTTTTTTTTTTACCATCCTCTACTCAGTTTTTATTTCCTTTCATAATGAAAGGGAGCACAAAATGACAAAAATGTAATAGGAAATTTCCATGATTAGCAAATATATTAGGGAGAGGAAAAGCCCTGTATGACATTGAAATGGTTGGGTTTTCGAGCGCAGGTGTGAGGCATGTGTTGTTTCGGATCAGTTCGGTCACTAACCAAGGCCATCAGCAAGGAGTCTGGAATAGCTTAACAATTCATTGGAACTCTTTTGAAAATTTGAAAACAACTTTGAAAGCATCCTTAAAAAATCTCAAAAACCAAATAAGACATTGTAGACATTTTACCTGCTACTGAATAAATAAATGACAAATACACTGAGAGCTATTGAATCCTTTGAATGTTAAAGAGCCTATTATAAACTACGCGTTGGAAACACTTGCTACTCAAGGTCGCCATCTTCAATCATCAGTCATCACCACTGTGTTCCTGTGACTAGCGGTGGAAGGTGCGGCGCGTTGGTTCTACGTGTTTAAAGGATCGCTGCTCAGCCCTGGCCGACGATGTGAGTGTACTAATGTGTATTGGTGTGTGTGTGTGTGTGTGTCCACGGCCTGTGGTCCCGAGCGGTTACACAACCAGCAGTCATTACCCTCTTAATGCGTGGCCGAAGTTCATTATTACCAGTCATTGGTCAAACTGTGACCTCACACACCACACCCAATTCCTCTGGTTAGGAATGATAGAAATTTGTCCCTTTGACTGAGTTCAATAAATAAATAAATAAATAAATAAATGATTCGGAGATGATTAGCCCTTAAGCTGTGCCAGCCATAGCGGCTGCCACAGACTCGGCAGTGTGTACATTAAACACTTTAAACACTTTATTATGTCTACACATAGATATAACACGATAAATTTATACATGTTGTTGGTAGCCTGCTGGTAGACAGCCCATGTGAAAGCATAGTTTTTCGGGCATGAAACATTTGTCTTGTTGTAACATAAACAAAAAGAACTAGACTATGCGTGTGCTATCCCGTCTCCATATCTATCCATCATTTCTTTGCATTTATGAATTATTCTTGCCTCAACGACTCTTGTGTAGCGTCCACACCATTTCAGACCTCTTCACATCTTTGAGGAAAGCTGAACTTGATATCTCTTCTGCAGTTATTCCTTTTTAATTTCTTTACATATTCTCTTGTATCACTGGTGTCCCAAATCAGTAAGTCTTCTCTCTCTAACATTTCCAGTCCTCTCATCGTTCTGTAAACTGCTATTAAACTTACTGTTTTCCTCCTCTATTCTAATGTTGTACAGTAAGACCTAGTATTCGTAACCTTCTTCCTAAGATGGTTCACATAAACTTTAGAGGAAGCTGCCCTCTGTTTTTTTTTTTTTATATTTTTTATTATTTTTTAACTGCCCTCTGTATTCTTTTTATGCGTTTCTTTTTGCTCGGCAACCATATTGTTGATGCATATTCTAGTACACGGCATATTAGAGTCGTTATCAGCTTTTTTTATCATAATCTTTATAAGAGAAAGCCACCTTTATATTCCTAAACAAACCAATCAACCAACCTCGTAAACATTTCCCGTTACTCTGTGCTTCTCTGGTGACATGTTATCCAGAGTTTACCACCAAGTCTCAATTTTTTCATTCGTTAATGGTAATGATTCTATTAGGTGCCGCTATAGCTTAGGTCATATGGCACCACTATGGTTAACGGGAGAGCGCTACATCTCCCAATGGGCGACTAAGTTTGGCAAGGATTCGAACCCGGACCGCCAGTACCGGAGGTCCAGAGCCTCCAACTGTGCCACCCAGCCCCCTTTCATTCGTTAAGTAAACTTTCCTCGGTCTACCTTAGCTGGTTCCAAATTCTAAAGCACTGCACTCATTTGTATTGATCTCCATTTCCCATGTACGTGATCATTCCACTATTTGTCTAAGTTTTATTGAAGCTTCTCACAATCTTCTTTTCTGTTCACCTTCCTCATTCATTTAATATTATCTGCAAACAAACTCATGTGACTATCTATATTTTCTGGTAGATCGTTCACATAGTCCGCAAACATTATAGGTGTTAATATCCCTCCGGAACTTTTCCATGTCCGTTTTTTGTCTTATTATTGTTCTCATTTCTGTCTTTCAAGAAATCAGACATCCATTTTAGAAGCCCTCCCTTTAGCCCTCCAATTCGTTCAAGATGATTACTTCCAGTGAGATTTAATAGTGCTAGTTCATGGGATGCTGTTAACTTACCATTAAAGCCAGCTGTGACCTCCCTGAACCCACTGTGTTGTGTGTCTCACAGCACAAGGGGATAGTAACAGTCTGCCAAAAGCAACTATCTTCCTTCACGCAAAACTACATGCACCTAGCTACACATACATTCTCCACTCAAAATTCGAATGGAAAAAAAAAAAAAAAAAAAAAAAAACTATACCAGCCTCGGAGTCCTCTCAGAGTTGTCTCTTGTTGTTTGGGGACCGGCGTCCCAGTGGGTCTTTTTGTCACAATTTTTGTTGCTCTCGGCCAATATCCATCTCCTATACAAAAAGAAAGAAAAAAAAATAAATCCATCCTGCCACTCCTTTCTTGCACCATGCCTACTACTTCTTACGTAAGTCGAATGAGTATGAATTTTGATGTCTAGCGGAATTATTTTGTCCAGTCACTTGTTGTTAGTCTTACAAACTAGGTATACATGTATGGGACACCATCAACCTAAAGATAATACAGAAGGTTCAGAGACTTCCGAATTTTGCTCTTAGTGTATCGGTTGGAGGTTTGGAAAAATGCGGCCACTTTCCCTCCGGAGCGAGCTCAGAGCTCATAGACCCATCTTCGGGTAGGGCTGAGACCACATCACACACTACACACCGGGACAGCGAGGCCACAGCCCCTCGAGTTACATCCTGTACCTACTTGCTACTAGGTGAACAGGGGCCAGATACACATTAAGAGGCTTGCCCATTTGCCTCGCCGCGCCCGAGACTCGAACCCGGGCCCTCTCGGTTGTGAGCCGAGCCTGCTAACCATTACACTGCGCGGTAGGCCTGTGTGTGTGTGTGTGTGTGTGTGTGTGTGTGTGATATCACACGTGTGTATTTGCCTAGTTGTATTTACTTAGTTGTATTATACAGGGTCCGAGCGGGGCTCATAGTGTCCTGTCTCCATATCTTCATATATCCAACATTTTCTTGAATTTATGTATATTGGTTGCTGTAACAATCTCCTCTTTTAATCCGTTGCAAGTATCAACAATTCTATGTGGAAAACTGTACTTTTTAATGCCCTTTTAACACCGACTCTTTTTTATCTTCCTCGAGTGTCCTCTCTTCTGCCTTGTTTCTTCTTCCATCATCACCATGTTTTGCTTGTCCAGCTTTTCAATGACATTTACTATCTTGTATAGAGTTATTAGATCTATCTCCCTTCTATCTTGTAGAGTTAGCAGTCTCATTTCTTTTAATCCGTCTTCATATGTTAGTTCTCCTAGTTCTGGTATAATTTTTGTAGTTACTCTTTGGATCCTTTCTAATTTTCTTATATCTTTTTTCATATCAGGTGACCACACCACTGCTGCATATTCCAACCTCGGACGTATCATACTGATTAGAATTTCTTTCATCACATCCATATCCATATAGTGGAAACCCACCCTAATATTGGTTAATATCTTGTATGTTGATCCAAATCGTTGGTTATTTGCCGTTCTGGGCTCAGTGTATCATTGTATCAATATCCCCAGTTTTTTTCTTCCTTGGACTTAAGTATTACCTCCTGTCCCATCTTGCAACTCAATTTTGGCCTTCTTTTGTTTTTGCCTAGCTCCATCAGATGGCATTAATTTTCTTTGCATTGAAATCCATTTTCCACCTCTTACTCCATTCATAGATCTTGTCTATATCACCTTGTAACTCTCGACAGTCATTAGTGCTTACAACAACTCTCATTAATTTAACGTCATTTGCAAACAGGTTCATATAGCTGAAGATTGAAGAAAGGAAGTACACATGGTTTTGTGGTCAGTGATGATGAAGTTTGAGAACAGAGATAATATGAGGTGTAGATTTGTGAGAAGATTAATATGAATTGAATACCAAACCTTTACTATTGTATATTGAAGGAGAGAGAAGATTGTGAGTGCAAGGATACGTAGGAAACATCCATTATTAGTATTGATGAGATAGACGGAAACAGAGTTGGTGATACATGATTCGAAAGATGATCCCAGATATAAATGCTCAGAAGCTCAGACATCAGTGATATAAATGAGAGGGTGAGATATGTGACTTGGAAACTAGGCGAGTTGAGAGGGATACATGACAGATTTGAGTCAGTGCCAGGAATTGTAAGAGCTCAGTTTTGTGTCCAGATTTTTAGGTGAGAAAATAATGAAATCCAGATTTGTGATAAGTTATAGACATATCTCAAGGAGAATATTCAACTAGAGCCAGAGAAAAAAACATAAGGATATGTGCAATCTTGTATTAAAGGAAACTTTACCAATCGGTAATGTTAATATGAGGTTAATAATATAGCAGAGAATATGAGGAAAAGAAATTGAAAGCATATTGTGAAATTATTAATTCTATTTATCATGAGGAGACTGGTGAAAGTCAAAATTTTAAGGAAATTAGTGGTGCCATAGTTACAGTCCATGCCTAAGCCCAGAAAAAAAAAATAAATAAGGATGGCAGAATCAGGCTTTGCATTTATTTTAGGAGTTTAAATCAGCATGTACAGCATGATTCATATCATATTCATAACTTGGAAAAAGGGATAATTTTTTCATGTCAGATTTAAAGCAAGGCTACAAGAAATTCAGCTAAGTGAAGAGAGTTAACCATGGACTGCAATTGTAACCCCAAGTGGCTTACAGGAATCTCCTGCAGCTTTTTGTGGAATTATGAATCAAGTGTTAGCAGATTGACAGGGTGTGACATACATGTGTACATGGATGATGTTATCATCCAAGGAACAGTTCTATATCATCATGTAAAAATTTTAGAGAAGGTTATTCTTAGCTTGCAAGAAGCTCTGTTAAAGTAAATTTGAAACAATGCAATTTTTTAAGGTAGTGTAAATTATTTAGAACATGTGATATAAGCAGAATATTAAGGCTACAAACTGGTAAAGTATTAGTGATCAACAATAATATTGTTGATCTTGTCTACTATGGCAGAGGCTGGCATATTACCACAGTAAGAGATCTGCAGTTATATATAGGACGGGCAAATTAGTAAAGAAAATTATGAGGAATTATGTTGACATAGTGGCCCCTATATAAAGTTAACTGCAGGAAAAATAAATAGATGGAAGGAAAAATAGTACAGTAAAAGGATGATATGAATAAGTTAAGAAAATTACCCTTTTTATTTTTAGAAAGTTACATAAAGCTGAACTGAATTGTAGCAGGAAACGTAACAGTCTTACCAAATCCTCTGCTCTAATTCATTGTCTTCAGCCTCTATCCCTTCGCCGCAATATTATATCTCTTGCAGTCTTCTACTGCAATTCTTATACTAACCGTCTTCTTCTTCTTTTTCTTCTTACTTAAATCGCAGGGTATATCTAAACCTTCTCCCCCACACTCTTCCACACCTCTATTGGGATTTCATGCGGTTTCGTTGCCTTTCCATTTTTAATTTTCTGTTTCTGACTGTTACATTTACTTGCGTTCCTTCAGGGCTGGCGCGTCACCACGACACCCTGGTCCGGCCAACACATCAGCAGAGGATCAACATCCAGAGTCCCACCGTGATCTGGATGGCCACCATTGCTCAGGTTGGTGGCTTCGTGCGGGTATACGAGCTATTAACGTTTTCCCGTAATGGTCTTCAAGTAATCTATGTTTTTTCTCCTGACTCCTTTTGTAAATTTTCTAATGTGGTTCTAGGGATAAGTCCAAGCTATCTTGTTTTCTCTAGTTTGCCGTTTACATTTTTTTTTTTTTTTTGGGGGGGGGGGGGGAGCTCCTCAGCGTTATACATGGATTAAGTACAGGTTGTGTTCAACAGCACCAAGGTTCAGTGCGCCCTTGCCTATACAAGGAATTGGCAGTGTGGCGGAGAGATTTTCATGGCAGGCGTTCCAGTCGCACTCTCATGGCTATGGCCCCACTCACTGCGCCCCGCACCTCGCCAGGATCAGTGGCAGTTTGGGTAACGCATCCTTGGCGGCTGAGGCAATGGGGCGCGTACGGCCATACCTCTACTCCCCGATGAGCCGAAGCTACCATCCGCCGCCATGTTTCCCTAGCCTTCACTCCCAGGTCGGCCTCCTCCCTTCGCATACCCACACCACGTCAAGATCTCGAAAATTTGATACATTCCTTTGCAGCTCCCACCAGCCCATAGCTTGCTGCAGCCAGCTGTACCCCACACCACTGTTCCAAGGTGGCGCCCATGGCCAACAAGAGAATGATGAGACCGCACCTCTCCTGGCCGGTAAAAGCAGGTTAGTTGCACTTGCATCCACATATTTGAAAATCCAAATTGCGAGCGCGCGCACACACACACACACACACACACACACACACACACCACTTTGTGTAGTGATTGGCACGCTCGGCTCACAACCGAGAGGGCCTGGGTTTGAGTCCTAGCGAGGCAAGCATCTTGAGCCGGCGTCACACTAGCACTTTTCCGTCATCTTTTTCCATCATCTAGCCAGAAGATGATGAAAAAAGAAAATGGTGCCGTCACACACACACACCGTCCTGCCGCTTTCTTCCGTGGTCATTCTCATTGTCATGTAAGCAAACATGGCGCCATCTCGAGAAGAAGCAATCGCTTTTCTGCAGTTGATTATGAATGTTGTAGGAAGAAGGTGAGCCAAACGCGGAGAGAACGCCTATGGTTCATGGTTGACGCACCTATCACAGACTGCTGCAAGAGCTGCGCTTGGAGGACCAAGAAACTTTGTGTTCACTTGGCAGCACGTAGGTACGGGATGTAAGTCGAGTGGTTGTGGCCTCGCTGACCCGGTGTGTGTGATGTGGTTTCAGCCCTACCTGAAGATCGGTCTATGAGCTCTGAGACCGTAGGGAGACTCCATAGGGAAAAGACTGGCTGGGTGACCAGCAGGTGACGGCAACATTGAATATGCACACATTGCGCAAGTCAAAGGGGATAAAGTACATAAAAGAAGAGACTTACTTGGGCGTTTCAGTTCGTGTTATTAATGACCCCCTCTGGAGTCTGCGAAGTGTGAATGACAGTACTACAAGTAGACGATGTTTACAATATTCTAAACTTCAACTCGACACCTTACAGACCAGAGCAGGAGTACAACAGCATTGCTGGAGTGAAAGAGAGCAGCGACGCACAGATAAGGTCGAGGCGACGTCCTAGCTTCCGTCGCTTTACCAGAAAACAGATGCTGACGCTTTGCTCCATGCTGGCGGTGGTCATCACTTCCTTCGCCTCCCTCTCCGTCATGGCGCCCTTCCTTCCTCGTCTGGTACGTGTGTGTGTGTGTGTGTTTGGGTATATTTCTCCCTCATGTCATTTCCGCATTATTTTTATTTTCCTATCATGTCATTTCCACATTATTTTCATTTTCCTATCATAAATGTAGATGGCGAGGATGGAGCTCAGTAAGACAATCTGCGGAGTGATCTTCAGCATCTACCCTTGCGTTATGGTCCTTGCCTCGCCAGCCATAGGAAAGCTCGTGAGTCAGGGATAGACATTCACAGTACAATGGCCATATACAAGTATTGTTATCGTGTTCTGAAATATTGCGCTGTATATCTTTGTGTTTCATTTAAAAGGGTGATATTGAAGTGGCACGGGTTTTGAATTGTGTTATGTATCATGAATAGAAGAAACGCTCTTGAAAATCCGACTGTTCATCTCGGTGGTTTTGGAAAACGGTTGTGGTGGCGAGAGTGGTGCATTTGAGAATACAGACTCTCTCTCTCTCTCTCTCTCTCTCTCTCTCTCTCTCTCTCTCTCTCTCTCTCTCTCTCTCTCTCTCTCTCTCTCTGATCAGTATCCCTACTGTTTTTCAGCTGCCTCTCTTCGAGTCCAGGGTTGTCTATCTTCTGGGCATCACGCTAACCGGCTTCTCCAATATGCTCTTTGGGTTGGTATCACTTTGTTTGTCTGTATTTGCCGGCTTACTTGCTGCCTTCCTGTTTTTCTGTCTGTCTGTCGGTTGGTCAGTCTATCTATCTGCCTTTGTGTATTTATTTATCTGTGAGCTATACATAGGTCTTTGTATGGGTCTCTCTCTCTCTCTCTCTCTCTCTCTCTCTCTCTCTCTCTCTCTCTCTCTCTCTCTCTCTCTCTCTCTCTCTCTCTCTCTCTCTCTCTCTGTTGCAAAAAGAAGAAAAAAGAGTAGTTAAATGAAGAATGTTAGTGAAAGCCATACCAAAGTTAAGCACATAACACATATCATAATGAAGGAAGACTTTCCCTTAGTAAAACGAAGGCTGTGTGACAACCTAATTGCTTTTTTTTTATTATCAGATATTCAGTTTTAAGGATTTCACTGTCAATCGAATAAACGTTACAAGAAAACATTTTGGAAGGATAGGTAAAATTTTCTCGCCCAATGAAGCCATCTGATTATCTTGTGTAAGAGAAAATCTGCACAACAACTACTAAAGTGAAAATAGGCACACTCATGAGACAGTCCCCCCAAAATCACTAAAAAATTGAAGAGTGTCTTGAATTTTCGCTCATGAAAAGTTCAAGTCATAAGAAAGAAGAAATACAGAAACAGTTAGTGTGCAAGAGTTTACAAAAAAAACAATAATTGAGAATACTGGTAGTCTCTTGCATTAAGACAAGGGTGAGAGAAAGTATGAAGTCTTGTGCAGTGAGGCCACTGAAGGAAAGGAGGCATGCAGTTACCAAAATCAAAAGAGAGGCGAAAATAACTAAGATAGCAAGAGATACAGCACTCTGGCAATGGCGGCGCCAAAGGGGGCTTCGGGAGCTTGAGCTCCCACAATAATCAACCCAGCCCACCCTAAGCCCCCAACTACAGTTACCAATTTACATTAGAAATCTGACAATTGTTCATAAGCCTTATACACAGCAATTTACCATCAACACCTCACTTAGGTGACATTTTGTGAAGTCCCTCCATATTTTATCTCAGCCCCACTTCAGTCCCCAAAGAAAATTTCCTGGTGCCTTCATTGCACTGTGGCGATAAGAGAGAGGTTTTAAAACAGTCAGTTAAAGAAGAGGAATGAAAAAGACGAAATATTTTCCATTCTACTCTTCATTCTTCACACACATTATTCATGTTATTGTCTGTGTTGTCAATAGCATTGCAACTTCCTGAAGTGGAGTAGATTTCAATTACACTTTGATTATTTCACCTTGACACTCACATCTCCACAAATAAACTTCTAAATGACTAACTCTTATTGTTGCGACAGGTTATATTCAAGCAGTTAATCACTCTCTCTCTCTCTTTCTCTCTCTCTCTCTCTCTCTCTCTCTCTCTCTCTCTCTCTCTCTCTCTCTCTCTCTCTCTCTCTCTCTCTCTCTCACAGTCTGGTGAGTTTCATAGATGTCTCCAGTGTGTTCCTAGCCGTGAGCATCGCGTTGCGTGTGTTAGCGGCTCTTGGCACCTCCTGCTTTCTCACCGTCATCTATGCTCTCGTGCCTATCGTCTTTCCAGGTAGGTTGATGAAAGATCAGCTTGTATTTTTTCTTGCGTAATTGGGTTTCATATTTTCTTTTTTTAAATCCAGTTCGGTTTCTGTATTGGAGTTTTTCTTTTAAAGTTGGGCACGTAGGTATTTCTTCCTTTTTATTGCATTTGTTACGCCTCACTATTTTTTTCATTCATAATTTTTTGAGGGGTACTGTTTATCTTTTCCATATTATTTAAGTTCTTATTTCTTCTTTAACATTATAGTTAGGTATGTATTCATTTTTAGTAACTACAGTACCCTCCCGAGTTTCACACTTGCTTTCTTCTTAAGGTATAACGCTTAAGTCGAGGTTTGCGAAACTTGGGGTATTGAAAACGCTGAAAAAGTGCTTATTCATTCCGGCCTGTGAAGAAGCTGACTTTTTTCCCCCCTAATTTATTCCCTTATCTCAAAATACATACCTTTAAATTGATAGTTGTGTCGCAATTTCAGTGAAGAATGTTCTTTTAAATACAAAAAAAAAAAAAAAAAAAAAAAAAAAAAAAAAAAAAAAAAAAAAAAAAAAAAAAAGGGGATACACACTTGTTCACTAGAGCGAAGCATTCAAATTCGTTTCTCAAATCCTCTGGGGCTTCTTTATCGTACACAAGCAGATCATCATCATCATCATCATCATCATCATCATCCTTTTCAGCAAGAACAGCAGGTGTTGTCTTCTCGCTTGTCACGGTTACTGAAGTATCTTGTGATCAGGGCTTGTTGTCAGTTTTTCATTCGTGTTTCGTACATGTGTTTGTATCCATTTAATCCCTTCTAAACTGCGTGGATGCATGTCTCAAGTCAGTCAGAATTTGAATCAAAATTGTGAATGGCTTCCTTTAACTTTTCTGTTATTGCAAATATTTCCGTTAATTGGCGAACAGTTGGCTCATCTTCTGCAGCACCTCCTTTATTTCCTGACATCATAGAAGAACTGTCAGGACGCTGGTGAAAGAGGGTAAGGACTCGTGTACACATGGTCAAGACAGTCAACCAACTGAGGGAATCTTGGGGCAGCACGCATGACGCCGACAGTAGGTAGACGCGACCGATACTTGTCAAAGCAGCGGGAAACTCAGGGTGATAATGCGCGAAACTCGGGATGATAAGAATTTAGGACTAAGCGCCAAACTCGAGGATCGCGAAACTTGAATAGCTCGAAACTTGGGAGGGTACTGTAGATGTGTCCCCATATTTGTTTTTCTGTATGAGTTGGGATTGTATTACTTTCTGGTTTTTATTAATTTAATGATTATATTCCTTCTTTCCTGCTTATCCATATTTCTTCCTTTCTTAAACTATAGTTTGCCTTTAGATTTTTTCTTTCTCCGTTTTAGTTGTTTCCATATTCTCCGCATAGTTAGCATAACATTGCTTTCTTACCCGTTTTATTTGGATCCATATGGTTTCCTTTTTCATATGATGTGGTCTTTGTGTTTCTTTCTCACTTTAGGTGTAGTTAGGTTTCCTTACTTTTTCCGCCCCCGTTTAGTTGTCTTACAGTATTTCTTTAGTCCATTTAGTAATGTTGGGTAGGATGTTGATGTATGATTAATGTCTTGATTGCCTGTTTTTGTGCCTGTGTATCAATGTTAAATGTTTTACTACTGAAAGGAGTAAAATAGTAAAGATGCATGTTTGCGTTTCTGTTATTAAGGTGGACAAAATAGGTAGAAGCTTAAGGTGAAAATCTTGTGCCACGAGGCCTTAGGAGGAGGGGAGGGATGGAATTAGCAAATCGGGAATAGTAGCAATCATGGAAATAGCAGTAAACAATAGTATGTAAGAATTTCAACATTACGGCGATTAGCAAAAGAATGAAGACAGTCTGTTGAAGGACAGGAATAAATAAGATGAAAGCTTTTGCCATCACTCTAAGGTACGAAAAACGCTCCTTACTTGGACTGATAAGACCACTGTATCGAGTAAGCAACTGGATACACCCCTGGGGTGGTCTGATGATGAAAAATTCATAGGACTCAAAATTCTGAAGATTCAATTAAAAAGCATAGGGATGAGAGTAAGTTGCATTATGTACATAGACACAATATCTAAATCTCTAGAAATTCTAAAGACTCGATTTAGAGCATGGGGATCTGAATAAATTGCGTTGTATACTACAAAGACATAGTAGCCACATTTTGGTTGAAATTGATGATAAAGTAATGGAAAACAAGAGTTTACTATCAATGGTCTGATAACCTGATTTTTCATGAGAAATGGAAGGTGAGGTGTGAAGGAGGGTAGATGATGTTCTGCAGTTTAGAATTAGATCTAAGACCGTGAAAGTAATAAAAGTTAATATAGGAGATACCAAGATTCTCTAGTCTGTAACTGAGGGATAGTGTACCGCGTCAACATTAATGGCCCTTTCCTGAGTGGGAACTTTTTTTTTATAATTATCATTTCCTAACTATAGTATTTGATTTACGTAGTAAATTTTTTTAAATGTTTGTTGTTTGCAGCCTGGAATTAATAGCCGGAGAGGTTCTGTGCAGGGCAGCTTACAACTACACTCAGTATTATTGAGACATGATCTAGTATGATGAGAATTTTTGTTTATGTATATTGTTTTGTGTATCTTTTCTTCGTATGTTAGTAAAAAGTAGTTATAAATTGAATCAGCAACTAATATATGATAGTCGTAGCTGTTGGTATGAAAACCACCATAGGTCGTGGTAGCTGTGGTATAACTGATGTCCTAATCTCTCCCTGGGTGGTGCTTGTGAACAGATGACGTGAACGTGGTGACGGGTATGCTGGAGACTGTGATAGGCATGGGCATGTGTTTGGGACCAGCACTGGGGATGTGGATGTACTCAGTAAGTGTGTATTTACTAAGTTATATATATATATATATATATATATATATATATATATATATATATATATATATATATATATATATATATATATATATATATATATATATATATATATTATACAGGGTTCGAGTGGGGCTCATAATGTCCTGTGTTAATATCTCCATATATCTATAACATTTCGTTGAATGTATGTAAGTTGCTGTAACAACCTCTTCCTTTAATCAACTCTGAATATCCACAGTTCTATGTAGAAAACTGTACTTTTAATGTGCTTTAAAGATCGACTCTTCTTGATCTTCCTTGAGTGTCTTCTCATCTGTCTAGTTTCTTCCTTCATCATCCCCAGGGCCTGCTTGTCCAGCTCTTCAATGTCATTTACTATCTTGTATAGAGCATCAATTTCGACAAGTTGTACCTACATACAGCTCAGGAGCTGGGGTTCCTGGGAGTTAACATTCGGACTCCTTCTTTGAAGGCTTCTTGACGCGCACAGGACAGCTTGGTAGATCAGCTGGACTTCTGACATCCTCGTGGACTTACAGAGGTGGATGTTGCAGTCCAATTTTCTTGCCGGCAAGGATCTCCGGGACGTGTTTCCAGATTTCCTGTTGTACACGGATGCCTCCACTCGTGGTTGGGGCTGCTCCCTCCTTCATCACACTGCGAGTGACCTGTGGTCTGAGGAAGAGTCCGCTCTCCACAATTATCTCTTGTAGGTGCAGGCAATTTGGCTTGCTCTCCTTCATTTCCAACACCTTCTCCAGGGCAAGACAGTGGGAGTGTTTGCAGAGAACACCACAGCTCTGGCATACCTTTCTCACCAGAGGGGCACTCATTCTTCGGCTCTCAGCGACGAAGTTCAGTGGACTTTGCGTTGGGTGGAGAGCAAGTCTATTTTTATCCTACCGCAATTCTTTAGTAGGTCTCACAACGTAGTGGCGGACTCTATCAGCCGGAGGATCGTTGGCAGGAACCTCCCCACGCTGCATGCCCGGGAGAAGGGGACCAGAGTCTTGAGAAACAGGACCGTTCCCGCCAACATAGTCCCTGTCCCCACCCTGAGACGTGGAGGGATCAGAGATGAAAAACAAAGGAGGTGGGAGAACAATGTATTGGCAATGTACACCTACCCCCGGCCCACGAGGGAGCGAAACTTGGCACCGTGAAGCCGTAGTGCAGTGCTGAGTGGTGGTGACAATACGCAGCCAACCCCTCGGGTGCCGTGGACAAAGGAGAGGGGTGACACGGCATAGCATCGCGCACCCTAACTCTCGTTGACAGAGTGACTGGAGGCGCTTAACGCTCCTTGACGTCATAAGCAGTCCGACCCTCACCCAAGGGTCCAGGATGGGCAAGCGGGTCAAGCACCCTCGCTAAAACCACATCTAGGTCCCCAGCCAGGGAGAGCGACGGAGGAACCGACCGCCTGTCTCCCCTCACCTTGGTTCGGGACCGTTTCGGGAACGACTGGGGCGTTCACAAACGTGATAGGCTTACCCGAACGAACCCTCGATGGTGCGTGTCCCAGGCTACCTCCCCGTATTCTCTCTGCAGGGAGTGCCTTTTGCTCTTTATCTCTTGCATACTAGATAGTAACCCATCCACATTTGTAGATATTTTTCGTTTTTTCTTTGGTTCATCCTCAAATCATCTATTTTTTTCCCGCTATGTAAAATAATAATCTAAATGAGATGGCTTTAGAATAAATAATGGCTTAATTTTATACTTGGAACACCATTTTTACTGTAAAATATGTAAAAAATCACTTCATCTATAAAAAAAAAAAAGTGGTGAAATCTCTTCACCCTTAAAAAAAAGAATGGTGAAATCACATATTACTAAAGGACATTGTAGAACAACAAATAGAGAGAGATAAAAAAAGGTATACTTTCTCATCATATGTTAAAGTATAGAATAAAAATCTTTACTGCTTCAAGACTACGAGTATATAAGAGCATTCCAGAAATGTTTGTGTTCTCCTAAGAGATCAAATCATTGAATAAAAATCACCATTGTTGTTGTCTATTATCTAAATGGATCATTGCTTAATGAAACTTCAGTTTCGTAAGTTAAGTTTTTCAAATTTTGAAAATCATGAAACGACAATAGGTCTATGGAACTACTGGCACCATAACATTAGCATGAAATACTTTAAACACAAGTTACAAAAGAGAGAAAAAACAATGTTTGTTAATTGAATTTGACAGAAAACCTACCGTGAGTACTCCTAACTTTTTATATCATATTCCTTCCTTCCTTATTCGTTTCTGTTGATATTATCGTACTGTTATTGTTGTTGGGGTTAACATTCATGTTATTGTTACTGTAGTGTTTGGTGTAGGTATTGTTGTTATTGTTGATGTTATAATTATATTTCTGCACCTCAGGTGGGCGGATTTCCAATGCCCTTCTTCGGATTGGGTGCTATCATTCTGCTCACCATGATTATCAACTGTTTCACCTTCCCTGATGACGGTAAGTGTGTGTGTGTGTGTGTGTGTGTGTATTCACTATTGCAGTCACCTGCTGGTCACCCAGACAACCTTTTCTCTACCGAGCGAGCTCAGAACTCATAGACAGATTTTCAGGTAGGGCTGAAGCAGCATCACACACTACACACCGGGACAACGAAGCCACAACCCCTCATGTTGTATGACTTTCTATACTAAGCCTCTCTCCTCTCTCTCTCCCATATTTGTTGGGATTTTTCTTTTCTTCTATTATTGTTATTATTATTATTATTATTATTATTATTATTATTATTATTATTATTATTATTATTATTATTATTATTATTATTATTAATACTAAGGCCCATTCGAATACACAGTCGATTCTTTGTCAGTTATGTGTGAGTTCGATGTCAGTGAAATCTGTCACACCACAGTGATGTCTGTTCTCACCCTTCCGTACAACCTGAAATTCATTACCTTGAAGACGACAAAAGGTTTCAGAGATGGAATCCTTAATGAAGAAGAGGCTCAGAATAAGTTGAAAAAGGAAAACTAGGTGTATATGAAGCGTGCCAGAAAAGAGGATGTAAAGGAGAGTTTGCTACTCTGTACAAGGAATTCCTTGATGATGAGCATTTTTTTCTCCAAAAACGTTTTTTGAAACTGTACATATAGTTTAGCTGCGACAAATGACGTGAAAAAAAAATCTGAACTAATTCAATAAGTAATTCATCTTAATTGTTATGGAAAAACTCACAACGGTCATCTGAGGTTCCTGAAACAGTGAAGAATATCGGTGGTTGATTTTTGTCTTTCTTCGTGAAACGGAAACGGAGACGAAATTAACAGAGTAAAAATGCAACATGGCTTCGAATGCGTCAGCCGAATTCAATGTAACGATAGATTTTTTCAAAGACGTTGAAGTATTGAACAGACACCGAACTAATGCAGCATTGATGTGTGAATGAGTCTTTAATCAGATCAATCTCCGTACTGTCGTGAAATTAATTTTCGTACCACAAGGAATAGTCTTCAAGGCTTAAACCTTAATTAATTCACATTTCTCTCTCTCTCTCTCTCTCTCTCTCTCTCTCTCTCTCTCTCTCTCTCTCTCTCTCTCTCTCTCTCTCTCTCTCTCTCTCTAACACAGAGCTGCGCATCGTCTCCAATCACGGCACCCGAGGAGTGTGGTCTGTGCTCTCCCACCCCCGCGTTGGTCTGTCTTTGCTCATCCTCTGTGTGACTGGCGCCTGTCTCTCCACTCTCTTCCCGACACTGCAGCCGCACATGCACAAAGTGAGTAGTCGATTACACTTACCTACCTACCCTTCCTTCTTCCTGCTAATCATTGACTGGCTGTTTGCCTTTTCAATCTGGAATGAAACAAACGCTGCGACTGCTCTGGACGTTTACCACGTATATTTCAGTATGGCTTCCAAGCAAAGCGTTTCAATTGTTGGTTACACTACTGAAAATACCTTATCATAACTCTTTCCTCTTTTTTATGCAAGAGGGAAAAATGATGATGAGCAACAGAAAGAATTAAAAAAGCCCATTTAGTTACTAGTCCTCATGCAAGTACGAGAGATTTGCTAAAAGAAAGGGATAATGTCTTGAAACCTCCCTCCTAAAAGAGTTCAGATCATAAGAAGATGGAAATACAGAAGCAGGATAATTTCACAGTTTACCAGAGAAAGGTATGAATGATTGAGAGTACTGGTTAACTCTTGCATCAGAGGAGGGCAGACTATAGGTGAGAGGAAGAAGGAGGTCTTGCACAGTGAGGGCGTAGGAGCAAGGGAGGCATGCATTTGGTAAAATTAGAAGAGCAGTTGACATGAAAATAATGTTAGAAGAGATGCAATGTTCCGGCGACGAGGAAGAGGCTTAAGACAGTCAGTCACAGGAGAGGAGTTAATAAGACGAAAAGCTTTTCATTCCACCCTATCTAATAAGACTGTGTAATTAGGACACCCCAATACATGCGAAAAGTACTTCATACATGGGCTAATAAGGGTCTTGTACAGAATTAGCAGTCGGCGTTTGAAAAAAAAAAAAACTGGTGGAAACGCCTCAGAACGCTTAACTTCTTAGGAACTGTTTTAGCAAAATATGAGTGAAGTTTCCAGTTTATTTTGTTAGTAAAGATCAGACCAAGGATATTCAGTATAGAAGAGAGGGACAGGTAAATATCGCAGAAGAAGGTATAGTTGTCTGGAAGGTTGTATCGAGATGATGAATGGAAGAATTGAGTTTTCTAGTAAGTTTTCTCTGCTCCAATCGGAGATTTTAGAGATCAGAAGTCAGGCGTTATGTGGTGTCCCTGCGTGATCTGTATGTATAAACATGATCTTCCTGACCACTTTCTTCCCTTTTCTGTGCTATCTTAATCATATCTTTCCTAACCTCTCTCTCCCTTCAATAAGTAACCACACTCTTCCCTGTACATTATCATGCCCTTCTCAGCCACACTTGTATCCTTAATTATTTTTTCTGCACTATTCTAATCCTATGCTCATCAATGCATCCTATCCCTTCTCAGCTGGGTGTGTCCACAAGAGGGGTGTGCATGATCTATCTGGTGCTGTCTGCCATGTACGCCGTGTCTGCGCCATTGGTTGGGCTTGCCATTGACCGTTACGGCGGTATGGACACATTCATGCTATTGGGGCTGCTGCTAACTACTCTCTCTCTAATCCTCATCGGTAACTCGCCACTCCTTCCACCACCGCCATCCCACCAAGAGTAAGACAAGTTATCTCTCCCAGGCCTCCTTTACCTCCTTATCAGGAAAAAAAAACTACTAAACATTGGAAAGCAGTTTAACGTTATGTCTACTAAATGCCCACACTAGGATTAGGAATAACTGCTGGGTAGCCTATTGCCCTCTGCAAAAGGAATACGATAAGGGTGATTTAAACAAAATTATTAGTAATGATGATCAGGATAAAACCAGACATCGTTCATTGGTTTAAGCTTAAAAGACATCTTTTAGGAAATAGAAATAGTGGTTATTTTTTCATGTAAGATCACTTGCCCAGGCAACAAAGAGGGAAAGAATCCCACTGAGATACCAGTCCCAAAAGAGGTTTTAAAAGAATAGTCGAAAATTGAAGAACAAGATTACTGAAACCACCTCCTTTAGAATTCAATACATAGGAAGGCAGAAATAAGGAAGCAAGAAAGGAGGCAGGAAATTAGAGAGATTGGATGGCAGTTTGGAAGAAGAAGCTGAATGTAGACAAACTTCCAGTAGGTAGAAAGATAGAAGTTAATAAAGATGAGAGTTTGATTGGGCAAAGTGCAATCATGGAGGCAAAGTTTCGGATCAAGTTTAGGATCATCCTTTTAGATCCATAAATCTTCCGATGGTTAAGGACAGTATGGTTATGGAAAAGTAACTGAGAACAGTCCTAATGGGTAATATGAAGTAGTTGGAGGTTTAAGGACAGGGACGAACAAGACCTGAATTAACGAAGGTTGAGCTTTTAGCAATATATTCAAGCGAGGAGTTTTAGAGATAGATGGAAAGTAATGACGCCATCAGGTTGAAATAAAGGTGGGAAAAAAAGTTAAGTTATTGATATGTGTCGGAAAACATGACAGGAGTTAGATCATAAGAAAAATAAATAAAGATAAAATACTGTGCAAGTGAAGGGGTCTTTGGCATGATTCCGAGGAAAATTATAAAGCTCTTGAGATACAGGTAATGATGGACGGCTCAAGTGCCCTTTGTGAGCCACTTCTCTATCATGTGTAGTACGAGAGCAGGCTGTGTTAACCAAGATTTAGAAGGTTCTGCGCGGGATAAAGAGTAAGGATTGTAGGTACATCTGAATGCCAGACACTTTCACCTTTGTTATGCGTTCAGCACACAGAAACGGACCTGACACAGAAGTAGATATTCCAAGGAAAATCAGCCTTTTTCCCCAGGTATCCCCTATAAGCAGCGATAAAACACTTGGGCACCCTTCTTTTGGGGGAATCCTGAGGGACTAGAGAGACAGGATAAATACAGATATACGATTGTGATCGGAGAAAATATGGTAACCACATATGCAAAAAGACTAGAGGTGAGGTAAAAGTAAAAAATGAAAATGTTGAGCTTATTTTCAAGACGGGGATGAATACGAGTAGGGTAGCGCTGCACCAGTTGCTCTGGGTCAGGGGCTCCCAGAATATCTCGCCTGACACCCACGGTAGTGCTTCCAATAGACCCGCATGCAATCACCCGCTTTTTTTTTCTATATTAAATCGTATATTTTTTATTGTGTATGTATATTTTGGCAATGTTCAGGAACTCGTACAGGAAAGAGGCATTTTACTAAGTAACTAAACATTTTATCCTGCGCGTATGTAAGGACAGTTATTTGTTTTTGGAATGATTTCATTATTCTATTAAGTAGTCAAAAAATTTCTTATAGTCAGAGGAATTAGGTTAGAACTATACAACACGGAAATGTACTTTGGGGGTGACAATGTAGTAGTAGTTGTATATCTATCTATCTATCTATCTATCTATCTATCTAGCGTTGAAACCACATCACACACTACACAACGGGATAGCGAGGCCACAGCCCCTCGAGTTACATCCTGTACTACTTCTGCTGTGTGGGTGAACAGGGGAGTGGCTAGGTACACATTAAGAGGCTTGCCCATTTGCCACGCTGCGCCCAGGACTCGTGTGTGTGTGTGTGTGTGTGTGTGTGTGCGTGTGTGTGTGTGTGTGCGTGTGTGTGTGTGTGTCTGTGTGTGTGTGTGTGTGTGTGTGTGTGTGTGTGTGTGTGTGTGTGTGTGTGTATGTGTATGTGTATGTGCGTGTGCGTGTGCGTGTGTGTGTTGATGATCATATTGTTGTTACGATTATCATCATTGACATTATTATTATTGGCTATTGTTGTTGTTATTATTATTATTATTATTATTATTATTATTATTATTATTATTTATTGTTATTATTATTATTATTATTATTATTATTATTATTATTATTATTATTATTATTTATTATTATTGTTATTATTATTATTTATTATTATTGTTATTATTATTATTATTATTATTATTATTATTATTATTATTATTATTATTATTATTATTATTATGTTATTATTATTATTATTATTATGTTATTATTATTATTATTATTATGTTATTATTATTATTATTATTATTATTATTATTATTATTATTATTATTATTATCATCAATATAATTATTATTATTATTATTATTATTATTATTATTATTATTATTATTATTATTATTATTGTTATCATCATTATTATCATTATTATTATTATTGTTATTATTGTTGTATTGAATTACGTAGTAAGTTAGAAACATGATCCGAAACCCTCTATACTGCTATCTGACAAATTTCTAAAAGTCTCCAGTTAAAGTTACACAGGTTTTGTGAGATGTTTTTACAGACCTGGTGACAAATTAACCATAAATTTACACTACTAAAAGGAAAAATACTTGTGAGAATTAAAAAATCCTCATTGTGGCTTTATATCATCGTTGTAGTGAGAGAGCAAAGCATCTCAGAATATTAGCTATAGACCTTCTAGAAAACACTACCTCTTTAACTTAACTCTGAATCCCCAGGTCCGGTATTAAGAGGGATTCTTGAGTATGTAACTTTACTTAGATGAATTTATAGTCTTAAATTGATCTTACCTCCTGAAATTAGTGTTGTACTTTAGCCATTATCTCATCAGCAGCTTCATATTTACTGCAGCTGAGATAATGGCTGAATTAAGTACAACTTCAATTTTCGAGGTAGTACGAGTGGCAACGATATACAAGTAATCCTAACTCTCATAATCTCACGAATACCAGTTCGTCTAAGGAAAAGTTACATCTCAAGAATCTCGGTTGATACGGGCATGGAACTAGTATTCGTGAGATTATAAGAGTTAGGATTGTTTGTATATTGTTGCTATTCATACGACTCTGGCTGGCCGCTGGATTGTTGAGAGTTAAGATGTTTGTCTCTCCCTTCAGGTTGTACGTGCAGGATGTCATCGGAATGGTGCTATTTGGTGTGTCCTCTGCCATGTGCATCGTACCCACTTTCAGTTCCATCATTAAAGCTGCCATCAGGTGTGTGTATGTGTGTGTGAGGGCTCATAGTGTCCTGTCTCCATATCTCCATGTATCCAACATTACCTTGAATTTATGTTTGTTTACTGTTGTAACAAACTCTTTCTTTAATCTATTCCAAATATCCACAGTTCTACATGGAAAACCGTACTTTTTACTGTCCTTTAAACACCGCCTCTTCTTGATCTTATTTGAATATTTTCTCGTCTGTCCAGTTTCTTCATTCATCATCACCAGATTCTGCTTGTCCAGCTTTTCAATATCATTTGCTATCTTGTATAGAGTTATTAGATCTCTCTCCCTTCAATTCTGCAGAGTTGGCAGTCCCAACCTTTCAACCTGTCTTCATACGTTAGATCTCTTAGTTCTGACACCATTTTTGATGGTACTCTTTGGATCCTTTCTAATTTTCTTATCTTTTTCATGTTTGGTGATCACACCACTGCTGCATATTCGAATCTCAGACTTATCATACTGATTATACTTTTCTCGTCATATCCTTATCCATATAATGGAAAGCCATCCCTAATTTTGGTTAATAACTTGTATGTTGATCCAAATGGTTGGCTTATGTGCCGTTCTGGGCTCAGTGTACGAGTATTTTGTACCATCACACCCAGGTCTTTTCATCCCTGCTCTTCAATATTACTTCCTGTCCCATCTTGTAATCCCATTCTGGCCTTCTTTTGCTTTTACCTACCTGTATCACATGGGAGTTCTTTGCATTGAAATCCAATTTCCACCTCTTACTCCATTCATAGATCTTGTCTATATCCCCTTGTACCTCTCTACAGTCATCAAGGTCTTAACAACTTTAATTTGGTATCATCTGCAAACAGGTTCATGTAGTTGGTCACACCACACATCATGTCATTTACATATATCCAGAATATAATGAGTGCTCAGACTGAGAGCCCTACAGTACTCCACTTATTATATTTCTCTAACTTTAAACTGTGTCCTTGATTACAGTTCTCATTTCTCTATCCTTCAAGTAATCTTGCATCCCCTCTAATATTTTTCTATTTCAGCCCACCTATGTGTTTGAATTTTCATAAGAGTCTCCTGTGTGGAACTCTGTCAAACACCCTTTTGATTACCAGGTAGACAGCATCCACCCACTCATCTGTTTTCGATTCCTTCAATTATTCTTGTGTAAAAACTTTGCAGGTTCGTCACGCATGATGAGTGTGCATGCGTGCCTCCCAGTATGCATGCACGCATACAACCACACAAAAGATGTGAATGTTAACACAAATCATGTTGTAAAAGTGAAGCATTCTCAGCGAAGCATAATACCGAATTCTCTAATTTCGAAGCTAGTTAGTCATTTATTGCAGGACATCCTTTTTTTCCGAATCCATGAAAGAATTAGTTTTGAAGTCCCCTAATCCTAATCTAACCCACTAATGAGACTACTTATGTAATTTCATTGTCATCTGTCCACTTTTTTTATCCTCTTCCTACAAAGATGAGCTTTTAATAACGTCCAGAGAGATATGAAGATACGACTTGTATGAATATATAGAAGAACTTTCTTTAGATTACTTTACTGAAATTAATGTCTGAATGGTTGTAGATTCAGACATGTACAAGTAGCAGTGCAAGAGTTAATAGGCTCGTTGTGTGTTGCAGCACGGGGGAGATAGACATGGGTACATACAGCATCATCGGGGGCCTCTGGTCCTCCGCTTACTCCCTCGGGTGAGTTAAGGGCACTCCACATGCCCATTTACACTGCTTTTCTTCCTTCCTCTCTAACTACCCTGTCTCCCTGTCCTGCACTCACCCTGCCTCCCTGCCCCAACATATTGTGCCTCCTATGCAACTCATCCCATCTCTTGCTCCCCACACATCCTGACCATTTTTACACTACCTACTTCCGCTCACCCACTTGCCTCACTTGCCCTACCTCCCTCCCCACTCACCTTTTCTCTTCACCTTCCATGTCTTACCCTATATATTATCATAAAAACAACAATGATAACAATATAAGTGATAATAATAATATAATACGATATAATATAATATGATATAATATAATATAATAATAATGTAAATAATAATAGTATACATACAAATGAATACTACTACTACTACTATTAATCAATAATAATGATAATAATAATAATAATAATAATAATAATAATAATAATAATAATAATAATAATAATTGTGTGTGTGTGTGTGTGTGTGTGTGTGTGTGTGTGTGTGTGTGTGTGTGTGTGTGTGTGTGTGTGTGTCCGTGTGTGTGTGTGTGTTGATGTTCATATTGTTGTTACGATTATCATCATTGACATTATTATTATTATTATTATTATTATTATTATTATTATTATTATTATTATTATTATTATTGTCATTTATTAGAATGTCACCCTTTTGGGGACAGGCTGAATGCAGGCAAACTTCCAGGAAGAAGGAAAGGTAGAAGTTGATAGACAGAGTTAAAAGACTTTGGCCAGGCAAGGTGCGAGCATGGAACTAGTTTTTGAGAACAATAGGAGGAACTCCTATTGTCTCCATAAGCCTTCTGAGGATTATTGTTATCATTATTGTTATTATTATCATTATATTATTATTATTATTATTATTATTATTATTATTATTATTATTATTATTATTGTTTTTGTTTTTGTTTTTGTTGTTGTTACTGTTACCATTATCAATGCTATTGCTGCTATCGTTGTTGTTGTTGTTGTTGTTGTTGTTGTTGTTGTTGTTGTTGTTGTTGTTGTTAACACCACCACTACTACTACTACTACTACTGCAATCATTATTATTACCATTAGTACTCCCAATATCATTATTACTATTATTGATTCATTATTTATTATTTTAGATAGAACCCATTTTCCAATATAATTTCCTTTTATCTTGACTGACCCCTCTTTTTTTAACATCATTCGCTGTTTTCGAGATCCTTAAGTGTGGTATGCATATCAATTCATTAATCTTAGAGGCAATTCCTGAAGTTTTTTCCATATGTCAGTTGAGTGTTCTGTTTTCTCTCAAATCAGGGAGATGGTAGGTCCGCTGGTTGCTGGTGTACTTGCTGAACACATCACGTTTGCCTCCACCACCACCGTCACTGCCCTCATACCCTTGGCCCTCGTAAGCTGTCAATGTTATCTCTTTTTTTTCTTATTCTCTCTCTCTCTCTCTCTCTCTCTCTCTCTCTCTCTCTCTCTGAGATAAGTTCCTTATTTGCACTCACCTCACAAGCTACTTTTGCTTCAGGCCGTGATGTTTGGAACATACTTGTGTGCGAGTCGTGGCAGTACCGCCCCCACCACCTCTCCGTGATGTCTTCAATCTTTACTCTTCAAACTCGTGTTGTCTTGTGAAATGTCATGCCACACTTATCCTTTCTATGGTGTTTCGTAAGGCTATGGCTGAAGGTTTGAGAAGTGCTTCGTGAGGTAGTAGATAATCAAGAGAATCTTTTGTGCTTCTGTAGTGAAATAGTTGTTTTAGGTAATATAATTTGTTCAGTATTTTGTTTTTGTCTCGTATCCCCCATCCCAATCGTAATGGTGTCGTGTCCGTTGGGGGCGTGATTGGTAGATTGATGACTACTAGTCTGAGAATTAGTTGTATGGAGTCTTGTTGACTCAAATTCTTATTCAACCTTGAAGTAGCCCCCCATTAAAGTTTCCTTCTTTTATTCTCTGTTCTTTTCTCATTTTTTGCCCTTTGCTTTTTTTCAGTTCCTCCTCTTTATCTTTTTATTCCAAGTTCATATATTTCTCTATCAAAACATTTCTATATTCTGAACTTCCAATTAAAGGATGAGTTTTGCCCTTTTCATATCACAACTTTCTCAGTTTGCTTTTTCTCATATTCTCTTTCATGTCTAACTGGCATAAGTTTTCCTGTAATCCAAAGATGGCATTTTTCTTCTTTTCTACTGTTACTGTATTTCTAACCAAATTTCTATCATAGAGACATGTTTTTCATAAAAAAAAATAATAATAAAAAAAAAAAGTTTCACTGTTCCACTTTATTTCCGCCGAGAACAAAAAATCCCCACTTTAGTACTGCGCCTGCCAGCGCAGTGCCCCGCACAGCGCGCAGCAGCAGCTGAGCGAGTGAGCGGTAGCGCACTGCCTTAGTTCATTCTCGGCGCATGGTGGGTTGATACTCACCGTGCTTCCGTCCGCTTTTCTGCTTGTGTTTTCTGCTCTGTGTTTTCTTCGCTTCATCATGGAGGACGACCTTTCCGGCCTCCAAGCTCCCTCTGAGCCTCGGACATTGGCTCAGAAGGGTGTTTTGAGCGATCATCTGGATTCTCCGCCTGTTGAGGTTTCGCTGGCGTCTTCGCAGACTTCAGTTAAGTCTGCTGGACGGATCAGTTCAACTCCGGCATGCGCCAGGGTCTTATGTAGCTTCCTCCATGACTCTCATTCAGTCTGTGTAAGGTACAGGGAACTCTGCAACCCAGGTAAGAGGTGTAGCGAATGTGCTAACTGGAGTCTTGAGAAAGTCCTTGCCGCCTATAGATATCGGTGTAGTTTGAGGCATAGGAGAGACGCTAAGGCGAAACAGGTGTAAGGCGGTGCTATCTTCCCACGGCCCAGTGTCACCAGTGCCTTCGGCACCTTGCTGTCAGTTGAGGTGATTCCGCCTATGGAGACCAGGGTCTTGACCCTTCGTGTCTCCCCTGCTCAGTCTGATGTTCTCGGCTACTCTGAGGTTTCTTTTCAGGATGATAGTGTGTTGTCCCGAGGTGAACTTTCTACTGAGGACTCGGCATCCCAGCAGGGCGCTACTGCTGCTACTATTGACTTTTCTTTGTTTTTAAAGTCTTGGCAGGAGGAGATACTTGCTTCTGTCAATAGTCTTTTGGCTGCCCAGTTAGGAGGTTTGAGTAATTCTATGCCTTCCACCATAGTTACTAACCCCCTCTTCCAGCTCTGCCCTCGTTCTCAGACCGAAACCTGATGCAGTTCAGTGTCTGTTCCACCTAGAGTCCTGACGCAAAAAGGTGTGTGCAGTCACATCAAGTCAGGGGGCCAAGGGGGGGCGTCCGGGAACTAGAGGGGCCTTCTAAGTGTTCGTACCCACCAAAGGACAACGCCAAAAGGATCAAGAAGTCCCGCCCCACCTCAGTGGTGACCGTTAACCAGCCCTTTTCCCGGGACCGGTCGGGGGGGGGACACTGGGGAGGTGGGACAGCACAGTGAGCCAGGCCCCTCCCCCATGTGGCGCGTATGGGGCTACCCGACAGTGGATCTCTTCGCTACTCGCCTGAACTGCAGGATGTCGATCCCGATTGCCACAGATGCCTTCCTTTACAGTTGGGACTACCAGGATCTGTATGCCTTCCCTCCACTTCTTATCAGGAAGGTGCTCAACAAGCTTCGGGCCTCCAGGAACATGACTCATTTTGATAGCTCCGTTCTGGCCACAGAAGGAGTGGTTTCCGGACCTGTTGCAGGCGTCGATAGAGCCATCCCGACGCCTTCTGTTGCAAAAGGACCTTCTGAAGCAACCACACACCCACAGGTTCCACCTCGGTCTCCAAAGGCTTCAGCTGACAGGGTGGAGACTGTCCAGCGATACCTGAGATACAGAGGCTTCTCTAGGGTTGCCCAGTTCTTGGCAAACGGCAAATGACCATCCATTTCTCTAAACTATCCGCACAAATGGAAGAGGTACAGGAAATGGTGCAGGGACAACCGGCACACCATCTCCAATCCCACGGTCCAGAAAGTTACTGATTTTCTTGTCCACCTGAAACAAGTTTGTCATCTTTCAACTTCTGCTATTGAGGGCTACAAGGCCGTGCTTAACAGCGTTTTTGCTATCAGAGGATTAGACCTCAACAAGGACCAGGTGTTGAAGGATATTATCAGGGCCTGCTCTTCACAGCCCTGCAGACCTGAACTGCTACATGGTGCTTAGCTTTTTAACTACCCCTCCCTTTGAACCCCTTAGGCTCTCCTCCACAAGACTTGACCAGGAAGATCCTTTTTCTGCTCGCTCTAGCTACAGCGCAGAGGGTGGGGGAGATCCAAGCTTTCTCGCACAGGACTATAATATTGTAGTTGGCAGGGGCAGGATCTTCCGATTTCTTATCTTTCTGAGTTTATTGACAAAACTGATATGGAAGCCCATGGGATACCTTAAAAGTCTTGCAACCATAGTCGGTGAGGAGGATGAGGAGAGACTCTTATGCCAAGTTAAGGCACTAAGTCACTACCTGCACAGAACAGCTTCAGACACAAGGCCCAGAAACCTGTTCCTCGCTGTTAAGTGTCCTTCCCAACCAATGTCAAAGGCAGTGATCTCCTTCCTCTGGGATACCATCAAATCCGAGACATAGTAAGGAGGGAGGGAGATGTCTTCGCCTTGGGCCCGGTTGCCGCAGCTGGATACATTGTAGACTGATGGCTGCGCTGGACGCCCCCCCTCCCCCGGGGAAGAACGCTCGGGTTGCTTTCCCTGGAGTTGCTTTACTTCAGACACACGCCAGTGGGCTGGTAGGGGTGGTCAGTAGCCAGGTACGCGTGTCCTTCTCAGATTCTCGCTGTCAGGCAGAAGAATGAGCACACTCCTAGGGTACTCACCACTGTTCACCTAGGGCTCTGTAATTCTTGAGACATGGAGGACTACCATGCCTTAGCCGCAACCTCCAGCACCCTCTGTATTCAACCTCTTCCAAAGCTTGGTGTCTTAGAAGGAACAGTTTTTCACCCTATATGCTTGCCAGGTCATGTTGACTCCCGCCTCCTTAAATGTTGGAGTCTGCTATTTTTTGTATGAAAAACAGGTCTCTGTAATAGAAATGTAATTTTTAGAAAAAATTCATTTCTTCACTTACCTGTTTTTCATACAAAAACAAATGCCCTCCCATCCTCCCCTCAGTCTAGTTCAACAGCACGAGAATTAATCGAGGCAGTGCACTGCCGGGACAACAGCACATTGCACTGGCTGCATAGAGCACTGCACTGACAGGCGTAGTACTTAGTGGGGATTTTTTGTTCTCGGCGGAAATAAAGTGAAACAGTGGAACTGCCATTTTTTGTATGAAAAACAGGTAAGTGAAGAAATTAATTTTATTTCTTAAAATTACATTTTTCTTTTTCCTTTCTTACCCTAACTACAGTCTTGGCAGTATCCTGTTCTCTTTCCCTAGATTCTTCTATAATCTTTTTGAAACTAACTTCCTCTTGTTCATGATTTATTTATCTTTTGATTTTGGTTTTAACTTTTTTTTTCATTTCATCTTCATAGTCTTCCATTTTTTCACTAACACCTATTATGTTCATTTTTCTTTTTTTTTTTAAACTAAGTGTCTGCTTTCCTAATCTTGTTATCTTTCTCCATTGTTTTTAGTCTGGCTAACAACTCTTTTTACTACACTCTCCAGATGTATGACATGCCTTCTTAATAAGCTCTCTTTTGTTTTGTGTTCGTGTCTTTCCTCAAATTTTAAACCTGAAGTAATTTCTTGGTAATTCCACTCAGTGTAAACAGACATCCCATTGAGTCAGTCTCATCCATCCTGTCTTTCACTTTACTCACCACTCCTTTTTTTCCATTTTTTGGCATTGCTATAATGCCACCTAGATGGAACAGCACTAGAGCACAACTCCTATCTTTACGTAGTTAGCATTCTAGGTAAGCAGTAATGGTGGTGGCTTGATGTGAAATCAAAGCTGCTGCAGTGTTTGGATGAGTGTGTGTGTGTGTGTGTGGGTTGGCTTGATGTGAAATCAAAGCTGCTGCAGTGTTTGGATGTGTGTGTGTGTGTGTGTGTGTGTTTACCTAGTTGTATTTTAGGAGAGGGGAGCTACACTCGTATTCTCATCTCTTATCCAACTTTATCTTGGAATTATGTTTTGTCTGTGCACACACCACATCTTTATCCAGCCCATTCCATACATCCACCACTGTATGTGGGAAGCTGTTCTTTTTTATATCTCTTCTATAATTATCCTTTTTGAGTTTTTTACTATGCCCTCTAGTTTCTCTTGTATCCCAATTTAACAGATTCTCTTGGTCCAAGGTCTCCATGTTTTTCATGAGAGAGAGAGAGAGAGAGAAACTATTTTATTTCTATAAGATGTACATAGTGTTATGTGCACTGGATTAATGACATGAGTAGAGCTAAAAGCTTAAATGGTCTGGAATGCAGTTTGTGAGGCACATACAGAATTAAAATAACTATCACAGACTTTTTTTGTGCTCAGCAAGGTTAGGTCATTTCTTCTTAGGCTGTGGAGAAGGTATTCCACACAGCTCACAGATGCAGTTACGCTGCTTGCGGGCATCCTCCAAGTTGTTCATCCATTCCGTTTCTTCTAGTATGGAGGTGATTTCCTCCAGGTGGTCTGGGGGCACAATGTCCTGGTCACAGTAGTCTTGTAGTGCTGTCAGCATGCTGGTAGCTGTTACTGCTCGCACCTTCGGGTACTGTGGAGGACAAGATGAGTAGAGTGATACATGTAGAGAAGAAACACAATTATCAGTTGTCTTGTTAACTAGAATTTTCATTGGTTATTAAGGTGCATGCCATTATTTTCGGTCATTTCTTCCAATATCTACTTGTATTGCTGGTGTTATTGTATCACTTTAATCATTTGTTAGAATATTGAAACTAATGATTGATTAATCATTTCTCTTTTAAATGTTTGACAGGAAATGGCAATCTCAAAATCATAGTAAACCTTGTATGAATTGGAAGAATTTAGGAAAAGGCCAATCTGAGTTACAGATGGGATTTTTTTTTCATATTTTGTATGCCTGTTACCTCCAACAGTTGATATGATCTACATAATGTATTAGGTAAATAAAGACTACATACATGGTGCACACACACACACACACACACACATACATATGCACAACTTGTGATGTGAACACAGATAAATATGTGGTATGGATACACACACACACACCAACGCTGACTGACTGAGAGGATGTGTTTTCGAGAGATGTTCAACGGGATCAGCTATTAGGCCCCTTACTGCTGAAGGAGCCTATAATGTATGTATAGGGAAAAAGGGGGCTATTCTTAGAATGTCCTGTCTCCAAAAGTGAGACCAAATATTAAGAGAACACTGCCATAATGGATGGTGAGAAAGAATCAGCTTTGGCTGGGAACTGAAATGAAGTAAACAAACTAGGAAACTACATTTTGGAAACCCCACTTAGATTAAGGAAGATAGCTGGCACAAATGAAGAAGTGAGTTCTCTGGCTTTGGAAATGAAGGCGTCATGTAGACGATGGAGGACTTCCCTGTAGTACTCTTTGGTGATTGACCCTGTGGTGCATACTCATGGTGCACCACACCACAGTCAGCATCACTTTGACGTTGCTGTGCACTTAGTGGGCCTTCTTTGGTCTTGGTGATGTGGAATGCATCCACTGTGATTTGGTTTCCAGGGATTTGGTTTCCAGGTCGTACCCATACACCCAGGATTCGTTACAATTGATTATGGTGTTCATGAAGTCAGGATCACTGTTTGTGGAGTCCAGCATGTCCTGCGAGACTTCAACATGAAGTTGCTTTTGCTCTGCCATCAGTAGCTTCAGCACGAATTTTGCCGCCACTGTCTTCATAGCCAAATCTTTGGTCACAATGGAATGTACCGAAAGTGATGTCCACCTCTTACGCAATTTCTCTGATAGTTATACGAGAGTCCCATATCAGCACAGTGTTCACTTTGGCAATGACCTGGTCATTTCGGCATGTTGATTGACGACCAAAGCATGGCTCGCTCTCTACCATTGTGTGGCCGTCTTTAAACCGGTTGTACCAGTCCTTAATCTGTGTGGTGTCCATAGCACCATCACCAAAAGCCGTCTGAATCTTCTGAATGGTTTCCACCGAGCTGTTGCCCAGTTACTGGCAAAATTTGATGCAGTACCGCTGCTCCAGTCATTCCATCATTTTCCTTGCAATTAAAAACCAACAAGAGCACTATACACCACCTCACTCAAATGCTGCTTGCCAGCAACTGACGCTATCAAGAGGTGGGAAAAAATTCACACATGCGCACAAACGTTTAAGGTCAGCTCATGCAAGTGTGCTTCATTCATACCCATCAGGTTTTTGCAAAAACAAATAAGGTCAGATACTTTTCTAACAGACCTCATATATATATATATATATATATATATATATATATATATATATATATATATATGAGTAGTTCCGCGGGAGAAAATCCAAGCGCCACCCTCAGGGAAAACGTGTTTTCGCGCGCAAACGGGAGTTCAAGGCGTCCTCTATCACTAGATGTCGCTTAGATTTTTCTCCCTCTATGTTAATACGGTCTAAACCTCGATAGAGTGCCAGGTATTTTTGGCCCTTGTTGACATGGAAGCTCCTGGGTAAATTTACTCCGCGGGAGAACAATCCAAGCGCCTCTGGCTGTGATGTCATTGCAGCCAGCCAATCCCCAGAGCGGGCGAGATGACGTAGTTAAGGCGTCAGGCCAGTCGGCCAATGGCGGAGCGTGAGATGTCGTGACGTAAGTAGCGCGTGGCCAATGAGCTGGCCGCTTGCCCTCCCGGAGACTGAGTGTGCCACTGTCTCGCTTGAGCTACGCCATTCATAGAAGCATCTCTTTAATTGTATTGCATTTTACTTGATTATAACGATGGCTGCTCGTGATTATGACACTGATGTTGATGACCCACTTGCTATTGATGTTGTACAAGGGACAAACGATAATGAAAATGAATTAGAGACCAGCAGAGGTAGAAAAAAGCCACGGAAAGTGGAAGCCTGGGGTAGCTATGTGGCACAGAAAAAACGTAATCTTGGACAGGCGTACGTAAGTTACAAAACAAAGAAAGAAGTGTCAGCACGTAGTGTAGGTAATCCTTGTCCTGATGAATATTTCCAAAAGCTTACTCATGGAGGTGTACAGAATATCTTTAATGAATTTTGGGCATTGGGATTGTATGATTCTCAGAATGCATACATTAAAAAAATGGTGGAAGTGGTTCCTGTGAAACGTAAGCGTGTTAAGGAGGAATACAGCAAACGAAGCAATACTCGTCAGTATTTTGTAATGCACAATAATAACAAAACTAAAGTGTGCAAGCAAGGGTTCATGTACAGGCCTCCCCCGGGTCCCCGCCTCCCTCTCATGCACTAAATACAAGAACAGATTGAGTAGTATTCACCCCCTCCCCTTCACTCCGTCCCTATCCACTCCCATTTGATACACAAACAGACCAAGTATGCCCATCCCCCCCTCACTCCTCTCCCCCCCGTCCTCTCTCTCTCTCTCTCTCTCTCTCTCTCTCTCTCTCTCTCTCTCTAACTATCTCTCTCTCTGTTTTGTTTTCTTTTAGCAAGCAGAATATATTCTCGCAGCATCACTACCAAAAGAAATAATTTCAGGAAAAGTATAAATTATTGTATTATTGTACACACTCTAATCTTAGTGTGCTAAATTATTGTACTTGTATGATAATTATTGTACGTCTGGGAATCCTGGGCGGCAGAAGAGGTATGTTGTAGTTTACAGATTGAGTGATGCCTGCTAGGTGGAAATTGGTCATACAGTATCCCAGTAAACACAAATGATTTATATTTTCTGGTAAAAGTTATTGAACTTGAAAAAGAAATTACTAAATTGCCTACAGGTTTAGCTGTAGCTTGAACTTGTATGCTTTCCAGCCTAAGCTGTAGTTTACAATCCAGAGGTTAAACAGAAAGGAGTCAAAAGCAACTACCTTCAGTCTCATTTGCCACCACAATGCTTTACCTATTGCTACTCTTCAAGTGTTTACCTCTCCTCACTGTACAGGGCTTTCTATTAATTTTTGTTAACTTTCATTCTGCTCATCTCACCAAAATATCAAGACAACTTAAAATGTCCTTTGTGTTTTCTATCCTACTTTTCTGGTGGATAACAGTTATATTTTCCTACATTTTATTTGAGTGTAATACGACAGCTTCCTTCATTCACAGAATGGATACAGAATTAAATGCACCTAACATCTTCTGATATTTCATAATTTACTCTATTGTTCAATCACATATAAAAAATTTTACTACCAGACTCACTCATTTCTTTTCTTTCCTCTTCTTAATCACTGATTATGGGATATGGGGAATAAGCAATGCTGAAATTTTCTGCAATTATTACCTGGTATCCAAGGAAAAGGGCAAGCTGAGTGAGGGTTGCCTTGGTGGTGGGCGAGGACAGGCGCAGTAGCTCACATAACACAGCAATCACAGCAGCAAGTTTGTGGTAGTCACTGCACCGCTGACACTCTTTCTTCATGAGGGCCAACAAGCGGGAAATGTAGGTGTCGTCCTGCTCAAGAACCTGACATAGACAAAACCTTTCAAAATGTGAAGAACATAACAAATACTGATAAAAACAGGCATACAGAAAATATTTTTCTGCTTTTTGAATTGTAAATTTAATCTAACTTTGTGTTTCTGCCATATGCCTTCAGTTATATTAAAGAGATGATGTATCATTCTGGTTTGTCTATTACAAGTCACTTACACTGTCTAACACTGCTGAAGAGCTGAGCAGGTCTCCCATTGTTTTGAGTAGTGGCAGTGTGATACGGTCAATCTTCTGGTGAGTAGCAAACTGCTCCAAGAGAGTCTCCAGGAAGGCTGCCAACATATCTTTTTTTTCTGCCCGGTCACTAAGGTAGATGTGCAATGCTTCACTGGTGTATCGGGACTGTTGGTACAGAATAAAACACTATACTATTAGCGATTTTCACTTTGAAATAATGATTAAAAATATGCAATACTGTTACAAATTTGAACTCACAAATTCAAATGCTTTCTCTAACATACAAAATTTGTTAATAGTGTCAACATGTTTCACTAATAATCATTTAATAAAATATAAACATACTTCACATTTTTTTTAGATAAATTTCTATATGATAATACAAGTGTAATTTAATTTGTCCACATAAAGGAAAAATTCAGGCATGTAGTTTTCACCCAAAAATAGTAAGGATGATAAAATAGTAAGCACAGCCTCTGGAGCCATACTTTTAAAGAAAAGATTTCGCCTGAGACGATCAGCTGTGTATATATATGTATGTATGTATGTATGTATGTATGTATGTATATATATATATATATATATATATATATATATATATATATATATATATATATATATATATATATATATATATATATATAAAGGTCTTCGAGCAACGCGAAAATGAATAACGTGGTGTCAAAAAAAGAAAAGTCAATGAATAACGCGGAAGTAAATGAATAACATTGGGTGGCCAGCGGTGCTGCTGGAATGGATTGAAAGAAGAGGTTGTTACAGCAACCAATATACGTACATAAGTTCAAGGAAATGTTAGATAAATGGAGATATGGAGACATATGAGCCCTGCTCGAACCCTGTATAATACAACTAGGTAAATACACACACACACACGTCACCTGTCAAAAAAAAAAAACACACAAGAAGAAACCTTAACACACACACAAACAAACACACACATCATCCCTCAAAAAAATTCGTTCCAAACAATTATACTTCAAAAAAACATTAAAAACACACACAAAAAAGAAAGCCTTAACACACACCCACACACACACACACATTGCCCCTCAAAAAGAAACATTAAAAAAACACACCCACACACACAAAAAGAAAAAAAAAAAAGAAAAAAAAAAAGAAAAAAAAAATCAAACATAACACGTGTGGCAGCCGACACCGCCTTCCCGCCAGTTAAGGGACTAATTTCTCGCAGTAGCTGGTGGTTGAGTGTAGTATTCTTTATCTAAAATAAACTTGAATGGATTAAAATGTTTTTACAATAATTTCAATGGCAAAAGTTGCTTCCTAATTCGAATTTTCGCAATTCGAACAGCCAAAAAGAGCTAATTAAGTTCAAATCAAGATATATATATATATATATACACATCTAGTTTGCAATCTTGAGAGGAGTTTTTGGTTTTCCATTATTTCTGAGTGCCTGCTAAAGGGTTAATCAAGACTTTCTTCTCACCCTTATTCTCAATCACTCATCCCTTTCTCTAGTAAATTATGGAACTGCCTACCGCTCCTGTATTTCCACCTTCCTTGAACTCATTCAAGAGGGAAGTTTTAAGGCACTTATCCCATACTTTCGACAAACACTTTTAAGCCAATTCAGAGACCAGGAACTCATTGAGCCTTTATTTAATTGCAAATTTTGTTACCCATGACCAGTTAGCCTGACTCTCAGGCTGATACACACACACAACCATCCACATCACTTTCTATCTGCATAAGAGAGAGAGAGAGAGAGAGAGAGAGAGAGAGAGAGGTAGCAGCCATGTCATGTCAAGAAGGTGGGGTTAGTCTCTGCAGAAGATGAAAATCTTTTGAAAACAAGTGACTGTATGCTGCACCTACATCCACCCAACATGTTCAAACCTGAGTTGAGTGCATGTCAGGCAACTCACATACATTTTACAACTTAGTATACTTATAAAATAGTTTTGAAAAATACTATAAATTTGCAAAGTGGGTTAATAAAGTAAAATGCATTTAATGGCCTGGAAAGGGTTATTACATCTAAAATTTGATGGAGATGCATTATATACAGGGATTACTGCATATTTTTTTAAAGTGTTAAACAGAAAGAAAATGGCAATCAATATACCAGGTTTGCAGAAATTCCTCCTGCTGCATAAGTGACACCCAGAAGTACTCTTGGTCTATAGGCTGGGAAGTCCACCAGCTGCATGAAAAGGTTGAAGGTGGATTTCTCAGAGGCCCAGTTCATGCCATCACACAACTCCATGGGAAATATGGATTTCACTTCTTTCACATTGGGAATGTGGGGCAGCTGTGGGGAACTGCAACAAGATATGACTTTAGTAAATGCAAATGACACTGTAATACCTTAAAAATATTAATATGCACATTATCTTTTTTTTAGTTTTCTATTCATAGTTTTACAATGGTACCTTGGGATATTTATTCTATGACATATGTCCAAGCCTGTTTACATCTTTTCCTGATACCCAAAATTTGTTTCAGCTTATGTCCATGCAATGAACCCAGCTCAGAGATACTACACCATTGCGCTCCCAACTAAAACCTCCGTTCCACCCAAGTTGAAGAAAAGGAGGAAGTAGACACTTATCAAAATGATAATTTACTCTATAACAGCATTGGTTCTGATCTAATAAACTAATTCAGAGAGTGCTATGAACTTACCATTAAAACTAACAATCACATCCTGCCCTCTAAAAGCAACTCTCTTTTGAATAAAATTAAATGCACCTCACAACACACACACCCTTCTTAAAATTCAAAATGAAAATGACAACTCCTATACCATCCTTGGAGTTCTCTTCTGGGGAGAGGACCATAAATGCCCCAAGGTCAGAGTATTCTTCTGGTATTGACCAGAAATGTCTTGATATGCTCCTCAACTTTTCCTTCATTAAATTCTTCAACATTTGCGGTCTCAGGTCTAGTTTTCTTCCATCTTTCAACTTTGTTATAACTCCTACTAAATTTGTATGTGCTTTCTAACTCTCACCTCTTTGACTATTCAATTTCAAAAGTGGAGCACATTCTGTCACTTTCCTTTTATGGGAATCTGCATTCTTGAAGACTTAAATGTTCACAAACAGCTTTATCTTTCCTCTTCCTTTACTGACCATACTGGTAAACTAGACTTCAACTCTGCTATCGTCCATAACCTAGAGCAACTGCAACAACCTACTTGTATTTCTAACCATCTTGGAGATACGCCCAACATTCTTAACCTCTAATCCTTTTGCTTAAGCTGTTATCCTATCTTGTCTTTTTGGCTCCTCCGATCACAATCTCATACATATTTGTATCTTTTCCTATTTCTCTAATCCCCCTCAAGATCCCCGACAAAGCAGAAGTACCTCTGGCATCTGGCCTCTCCCATTTTGGGGGACCTGAGGAGGTTTTATTCTGATTTTCCTTGGAATGACAACTGCTTCTGTGTCAGAGACTCATCTCTGTGTATTGAACATAACAAAGGTGATAGTTTCTGGCATGGAAGTGGACATTCCTCACTCTTTCTCTCAACCAAAAAACTTCCAAACATTGGAAATTTTAGGTTATTAATAGATTGAGAGATGGCCCACAAAAGGTACTTGAACCTTCCATTACCTGAATCTCATGCACTTATGTTTTTATGCAGAACCATGCCAATTCTGTTCTCCAACTTGTTAAAAAATTCCTTCAATGGAAAATGTTAAAATTTCTTGAGATTCATCTCCTATGGATCTGTGTATTCTGTTTTTGCTCTTTCCAAATTCCATTACACTGCATTTCTTGATGTTGAAATCCACCTACCATTTGTTGCTCCAGTTCCAGAGCTTGTGTGTGTGTGTGTGTGTGTGTGTACTCAGTTGTATTTACCTAGTTGTATTTTACAGGAGAAGAACTACGCTCATATTGTCCCTTCTCTGTACCTTGCCTTGTCCAACCTTATCTTATCTTTTTCTGTCCAAGTGATTGATATGACAGCAGTTAGTTTTGTTTTTACCTAATTGTGCATCAGCCCACTCCACACATCCATCACTCTATGAGCAAAGCTGTCCTTTTTATATCTCTTCTATAATTATCATTTTAATTTTTTTTTACCATGTCTTCTAGTTTCTCTCAAGTCCCAATTTAATAGATCTTCTTTGCCCAAGGTCCCCATGTTTTTCATAATTCTGTAGATGGTCAGCAGGTCTCCTCTCCATATGTACAACATTTCCTTGAATTTATGTATGTTGGTTACTGTAACAACCTTTTCTTTTAATCCATTCCAAATATCCACAGTTCTATGTGAAAAATTATCTTTCAATATCCTTTAAACTCAGGCTCTTTTTTATCTTCCTTGAGTGTCCTCTCACCTGTTTGGTTTCTTCCTCCATTATCACCAGGTTTTGCTTGTTCAGCTTTTCAATGCCATTTACTATCTTGTATAGAGTTAGATCTACTCTCTCCCTTCTATCTTGCAGAGTTGGCAGTCCCATTTCTTTTAATCTGTCTTCATATGCTAGTTCTCTTAATTATGGTACCATTTTTGTTGCTACTCTTTCAGTCCTTCCTAATTTTCTTATATCCTTTTTCACATTTGGTGACCACACCACTGCTGCATATTCCAACCTTGGACGTATCATACTAGTTAAAAAAAATTTCTTCATATCCTAATTCATATAGTGGAAAGCCTAGGGTACCCTAATATTGGTTAATATCCTGTATGTCATTTCAAATAGTTTGCTTATGTGCTGTTCTGGGCTCAGTGTATCTTGAATCCACACATGCAGTTCTTTTTCTTCCTTAGTCTTAAGTATTCCTTCCTGTCCCATCTTGTAACTTCATTCTGGTCTTCTTTCTTGCTTTTGCCTAACTCCATCACGTGGCATTTTTTTGCACTGAAATCCAATTTCCACCTCTTATTTCATTCATAGATCTTGTTTATATCACCTTGTAACTCTTGATAGTGTGTGTGTGTGTATTTATCTAGTTGTATTATACAGGGTTTGAGCATGGTTCATAGTGTCCGGTCTCCATATCTTCATATATCCAACATTTCTTTGAATTTATGTATATTGGTTGCTGTAACAACCTCCTCTTTTAAACCATTCCAAGTGTCCACAATTCTATGTGGAAAACTGTACCTTCTTATGTACTTTAAACACTGACTCTTTTTTTATCTTCTTTGAGTGTCCTCTCATTTGCCTAGTTTCTGTCTCCATCATCACCAGGTTTTGTGTGTCCAGCTTTTCTATGCCATTTATTATCTTGCATAGAGTTATTAGATCTCATCTCTCTCTTCTATCTTGCAGACTTGGCAGTCCCATTTCTTTTAATCTGTCTTCATATGTTAGTTCTCTTAATTTTGGTGCCATTTTTGTGGCTACTCTTTGGATCCTTTCTAATTTTCTTATATCCTTTTTTTGCATTAGGTGACCACACCACTACTGCATATTCCAACCTCCAATGTATCATACTGGTTAGAATTTTTTTTCATCATATCCTTATCCATGTAGTGAAAAACCACTTTAATATTGATTAATATTTTGTATGTTGATCCAAATAATTGCATTATGTGCTGTTCTGGGCTTCTTTTGCTCTTCCCTACCTCCATTACATGACATTTCTTTGCATTAAAATCCAGTTTCCACCTCTTACTCCATTCATTGATCTTCTCTATATCACCTTGTAACTCTTGACAGTCTTCAGTGCTTTTAACAAATCTCATTAATTTGCTGTTATCTGCAAACAGGTTCATATAGCTAGTCACGCCACACTGCATATCATTTACATACATCTGGAATATTATGGGTGCTAAGACTGACCCCTGTGGTACTTCACTTCTTACATTTGTCCAATTTGAAGTTGCTTCTTTGATTACAGTTTTCATTTCTCTATCTTTCAAATAGTCTGGCATCCATTCTATTACTTTCCCTTCCAGTCCACCTATGTGCTTCAGTTTCCATAATAATCTCTTATGTGGAACTGTATTGAATGCTTTTAATGATATCTAGGTAGACAGCATCCACACACCCTTCTCTGTTTTTTATTTCTTCAATTACTTGTGTATAGAAACTTAGTAGGTTCGTGACACATGATTTTCCTTGTCTGAATCCAAATTGCCTATAAGATATAACACTATTATTTTCCAAATATCTCACCCATTTCTATTTAATTAATACATGTGTCCTGGTAGAGAATAGTCATCAAAATCAAGAAAAGCCTTGCTAATCAACATGCCTGTGAAGAAGTGCTGCAAAGGCTGCTCCAGCAACCTTCCGAGTCCTATCAATCCTTTCTGCTGCCTGTTGACAAATTCGGGCCATCATCTCCTCAACTATTTCTTTGGACAATAAGCAGGGGTCTTTAGCCAGCACCATCTTGGTGAGAGTCTGCAGAACAAGAATGTTTCAGCGATTAATCACATTGGTCACAAATAATGGATCAAGGAAGAAAGTGTGTGCATACTATTAATCTTTTTATTACATATGTAGCTATGAATAGAATAAAATTTTCAGTGTCACTTTTTAGAAACTGAGAAAAATGCTGTTTAAGTTTGTTGATTTTCAAAATGCTCTGGTGTGCATGGAGATGGAGCAAGAAAAGAAAATTAAAAGAAAACAGGGGAATAGAAAAATCCAGTTGTTTGCAAATGGGAAAATAGGGGTCAAGCAGGCATACCCCACATGGAAGAAGGTAATAAACATGACCGCGTAGGTGGGGGGAGAACTGACAAGGATTAAATGAGATTACTGATTGTTAAAAGTTTTAAATATATCTTCATTAGTAAATAAGTTTGCCAGTGACCAGAGTAGAAGGCCGCAATGACTGGGGTGGTAGGTAGAAAGTGACCAGGGTTGGGGGCTGGAGTAACCGAGGTAACTAGGGGCCGGAGTGACTTGAAAGTCATTCACGGCAAAGTGCAAGCGAGACCGGCCGACTGGCAGGAAGATGGCATCGGCTGCCACGTGTGTTTGTGTTCGAATTGCGAGGCCGCGTTCGGATTGGAGGTCAAAATTTGTTCACCAAATGTGTTTGTATTGGAAAGTGTTAGAGTCAAAGGGTGTTCGAATTGAGAGGTATCACTGTATATACATATTATTACCTATTCATTAAATAAACAATAAAAGTTTGCTTGAGTATCTATGAGCTATAGCCAGAGAAGTGTGCAACACTGTGCAATACATTGGATCACAACAATGCTATATCCTTTCAATGTATAAAGATATACTGATAATTCTTTTGTCAAATAGAGCTGAAAACATCTGTGTGCCTCAGAATAACTCATTTTGTGATAATGTGAATAATTCCTCCCCCCAAGAAACCTAATTTTTTTTTCAATAATTATCCATGTAAAATAGATTAATTTATTACTTGTCCCTCTTGCTTTTTAGTGGATGATAACAAATGCTTCTACTGCTAATATGGTTGCTCCACATGTGCAGCTAATATAGTTGCTCCTCATGTACAGCTCAAAATTATTTATCCAGAAAGGATGTATTGAATGAACTTAGTCACAAAACTCATCAGACGATATTGTTTAGACTGTACAGGTTTTCTCTTTATCACTGATCTGGTGAATTAAGCAATATAGAGTAAAACAAAAAGAAGCAATTAACTAACTGCCAAAATTAAGATGATCATAACACTTAAACATTTTGCTGCTAGGAAAAGCTACTGGAATATGTAACTTTGTAATAGTGATGGTGGTGGTGTAGGTCACCTTAAGAGCCAGAGGTGGCTCAGGATTATTCATGAGACCAATAAGCTGTTCATTTAAATTGAGGAGCTTCAATTGAATTGAATATTCCTTATTTTAGAGATTTAATTAGTCTTAACCACTGTATCGCTCTTCAAATACATAAAAGTAAGGAACTATTCATAGAAACTCAAAATCAATAATAAACAGCATCTTTTGCTTTGTCTTTTCACATATGAAATTCAGTAAATTAGTTAAAAAAAACAGTATACAATAGCTGAAACAATAATGAGTTTTAAATTTTTGTTCAAAAAACAATTTGTTTGAAAACACAGGTGTCCAGTAACTGAGATTCAACTGCTATTTGTTCATTTTGTTCTATTGAATGCTAAGAAAACCATTAATAGAAATAAGCCAGACCACAATTCAGAAGTTGGTGGAAAAGGATCACCATGACACACCTGTAGAGCAGTGATGGCAGCCTCCCTCACCCAGGCCCCAATGTCTCCCCGCCGGTCCATGGTGTAGTCATCCAGGCTCCTCAGTAGTGCCTGATAAATTGATCCCAGGTTGCTTTCACACACTTGTTCACTATCTGCATCAGAAACAACTAATGTACATTCATCATCATTAATTTTTCTGTATACTATGTCCTATATTAAGTCTGTCCTTACATCAAGCTTTTAATTTTTTAATAAAGGACATTTACCATAATTATCATAAAATTTGACAGGAAGATAGCTTTAAACAGCACTTAATGAAGCATTTAATTCGCATGAAACTTTGTTCATATTTACATTTATCAAAAGACCGGTCTTTTTTTGTGTATATACAGTCAGTCTTTATACGGTACATGTGCGTTCCTGAAAACCTTACTACAAATCAAAATTACTGTATACTGAACCCATTATAACAAGTAATAGTAGGGAATGTGTTCCAGCATGTCATTATCCTTCAGTTGATTATGAAGGAAAGAAAAAGAATACAAAAATGACATACATACAAATATTCATTTCAGAGAATGGAAGTCAAAATGCATACCTTTTCCATCCTTTTGAATGCCAACAGTGTCCACAAGCCTGATGATGGAGGTGATGGCTTGCTGACGAACCTGAGCCCAAGTATTGGTTTCTGGAGTGATTTGTGTAGTTCTGATCAGGGCTGCAAGCACCACATCAAATTTGCCTTGCACCAATGGCTGAGTGAGGTAGCCTGCAGAAGAGATTATGCTGAACAAAAGATATGTATTTTCCTACATGATTTTCTACATAGTCTCCTATCTTTTCTTAAATAACCATACATAACATAATTACACATCATACATCGTCTGCTACCAATCTTCTCTTCACTAGTTCATTTCTACCAAACATAACTTGCAGAGCTGGGCGCATTACTGGATATCGGGTAGTACGGTACTACTCCTGCAGACCCTGAAATGCATATAGTCCATAACTGTACTTCTGTGCCTAAAATGTTTTCCTTCAGTTCGGTACTGCACCCCTGCATCTCCGATATTGTACCCAAACTATTAAAGTGTACCTCAAAAATGTAGTCTACACCTAAAAAAAAAAAAAAAAAAAAAAAGACAGTAATACAAGTACATCTTGTTTTACATGTGTTTGCTTTACACATTTTCAAATTTATGTGGGATCCAAAATCCCCCCCAAATAATTTATTTGCAATATGTTCACTTTTATCCAATATTTCATTGGACGACAAGTTTATATATATATATATATATATATATATATATATATATATATATATATATATATATATATATATATATATATATATATATATATAATGCTATCAAACCACATGTGCAATGTTTTATACAGTTTTGAGGGTTTTACTTGATGATGGAAACATTATTGTTAGGTAAAGGAAACACCAATATTAGATTGGAGGGAAGGAGCCACACATGCTTACACCAGTATGGTTACAATAGGTGTTTTCAGTGGCACTTAGTGGAAAGTGTACGGTCAAAAACTGTATGCCTATGTAGCAGTGTGACTCCACCGAAAACAATAGTAACACAGCTAGACAACTCTCGCCTGTTGTCCGCTGGAAAAACTGTCGTACTCTTCATCTTCGCTGGATCACACCTCGCTGAGATGTCCTCACTTTGCCACACCATTAAACCACAATATGCCAGAAAAGGCATTATACCACCAGTGATTGCTTTTTATTCAGTATTTACATTTGTTGAGACATTTTTGCCATGTTGGTGTATTACTCATGAGAGTACGTGCATTTCTGGCATCACATCAAATACTGTACATTTCCTATTTGGAGTGGATTGTCCTTCCAAACATGTCTGTTTTGTTTAACAATTCTTATTGGCTCCTCTGTATTGATTCAATTAACTGTTGTTCTTGTAGTGGTTGTTTTTCTGGTGATGTGGCATACCACATCACCAACTCTGGATGAAATCTCAATGCTTGTGACGCCACACCAATAGTCACCATTGACCACGCATTGCTGGGCAGCGCAGCTCAGGAAGAACTCTGATCATCACACACTTACCAGGTAAGTTACAATGATGTTAAATTTATACATGATATTTAATTATTTTTATGGGTTTGAAGGGACACTTATTTAAAGATACAGGACACTGCAGTGAGTCAACCTTTACAGTATTAGAGCAAAAAATGAATTTTTTTCTCATGGGAGCCAGAATTTAATTAATTTATTAATTTTCTGCATTTGGGAATAAAAACAAGATTCAAACCCCATATATAGGATCACAGGTGCCCAGAAGTTAATTGGATTTTATTTCAAAAGATACTGAAAAATAACCATGATTTCACACTATCCAACATCTATATTACCTGGTCACCATCTCCATCATCCTCATGACCTTCACCATCTTTATCACCAATATTGAGCTTGAGAAGAGTAATTTCCCTTCTGTACTGCCACTTGCCCTTTCCCAGAATCAGAAAATTTAATCTCACTTTCATTCTCTCCCTTACAAGGCCCATGAATTTTGTCATCATCTGAATTTAATGAGGATAGTGATGTATCACTATCCATAAACCATTCACTATTCTCTCCACTCACTAATGTCAACACTGTATTGTCTAGCATGTGTTTTATCACTTTACCTATATAATAACTACATACATATGTATGATATTGACTGTTATGGTTTTTTTGGGGGAACATAAGAAGGTTTTGGAATGCATTACTACTTTTGTACTAATTCTTTAGTCCACTATACGATTGTTCACTTTATAATGGATATGAACATTTGGAAAGCAAAATGTGTACATCACACAATAAAGGCAGATCAATTTTACCTATTGAACATCAAATGTGTCATTATATATTATATAGCTTTTCATTATATATTATATAGCTTTTTGATATAGTCTGGCACAAAGCTTTAATTTCCAAACTACCCTCCTACGGCTTCTATCCTTCTTTCTGCAACTTCATCTCAAGTTTCCTTTCTGATCATTCTATTGTTGCTGTGGTAGACCGTCACTGTTCTTCCCCTAAATCTATTAACAGTGGTGTTCCTTAGGGTTCTGTCCTATCACCCACTCTCTTACTATTATTCATCAATGATCTTCTAAACCAAACTTCTTGTCCTATCCACTCCTATGCTGATGATACCACCTTGCACTTTTCCACGTCTTTCCATAGACGACCAACCCTTCAGGAAGTACACAGCTCATGCAGGGAAGCCTCAGAACACCTAACTTCTGATCTCTCTAAAATTTCTGATAGGGGCAAAGCAAACTTAGTGTTGTTCAATGCCTCAAAAACTCAATTCCTCCACCTATCAACTCGACACAACCTTCCAAATAACTATCCCCTCTTCTTCAACGACACTCATTTGTCCCTGTCTCCTACACTGAACATTCTCAGTCTATCCTTTACTTGTAATCTAAACTGGAAACTTCACATCTCTCTAACTAAAACAGCTTCTATGAAGTTAGGTGTTCTGAGCCGTCTGCCAGTTTTACTCACCTCCCCAACTGCTAACTCTATACAGGGGCCTTATCCACCCATGTATGGAGTATGCTTCACATGTTTGGGGAGGCTCCACTCATACAGCTCTATTGAACAGAATCAAAAGCTTTTCGTCTTATCAACTCCTCTCCTCTGACTGACTGTCTTCAGCCTCTCTCATCGCCGCAATGTTGCCTCTCTTGCTATCTTTTACCGCTATTTTCATGCTAACTGCTCTTCTGATCTCGCTAACTGCATGCTTCCCCTGCTCCTGTGGCCTCACTACACTCACCCCTAGTCTGTCCACCTTTATAATGCAAGAGTTAACCAGTATTCTCTGTCTTTCATCCCTTTCTCTGGTAAACTCTGGAACTCTCTACCTGCTTCTGTATTTCCATCTGCGTATGACTTGAATTGTTTCAAGAGAGAGGTATCAAGACATTTTTTGGGCTAATGAATCAGAACTTTCCCAGGGACCGGCACTTCAGTGGGCTTTTTTGTTTTATTTTTGTTGCCCTTGGCTGCCTCTCTCCTACCGAAAAAAAAAAAAGGGGAGGGATAACCCACACAGATGGTGAGCAGCTCCATCACCAATACTTACCAAGAGCAGCTGAGAAGCCCTGGCTCTGGATCTCTTTATCAGTGTTTAGGGACACAGTGTACCGCACCACCAGGTCATCCCGCCACTTAAGGCCAGCTTGAGAGACAGGCTGGAAGTAGGTGGTCCAAAGAGGAGCCAGTGCTTGCAATGCAGCCAGGCGAATGTTCTCCTCAATGACAACAACGCACTCCTCCAACAGTTGATGCCATACTTCTGTTTAAAGATTTTTAATATTTGATATCATTTTTAGATTCAAACAATACCTTTAGAAATTATAAGTATAAATATAATTTATTTACATATACTAAATACATTAAAATTATATACTTCTGAAACCATCCTAGAGAAGAGTCATGAACCTTACTAAGGATTTCATGGTGGTGTAGGGGAAGAGCAGCCAGAGAACACTTCTCAATGAGGACGGCGGTGGCCTGCTTCATGTACTCCCCATCCAGACCTCGCAGCAACTTTCTTTCCTCGAGGGTGGGCACAATCTTAACAATACCATCCATAATGTCTTGACCTTAGGAGAGAAGGTGAGGACAGGTTCTTCAAATGATTTAGTTGAAACCTCGGACATTTCAGTATTAGTGTCTTTTTGCAACAATATACACTGGGAAGAGTTACTTTTGATGTTCAAATTAAGATGATGCCTATGAATCTGCAACTTATAAATCATATCAAACTGAAGGGTTCCATACATTCTAGTGTGCATGAGCATAGGAATAGATTTAGAAAGCAACTTACATCCTCTAGGTAATGTGAGTCTGAAAGCTATGAGTTAAATCCTCCCATGCTTACATCACATTCAGAAAGCTCCCAACATCCTCTTTGGAATGGAACTTGGAAGCACCCCAAGAAGGTGATATAAATTCTACATCCTCAATCATATGAACATGAAACTCATTATAATTCATGTTTTCCAACAAAATATAAGTAACATGAGTCAATAAAACAAAATAAGATTATTCAAAAATCATTCCATAAAGGTGAGATGGTACTGTGAAGATGATTCTCAGTTACCATTGTTGCCAGTGAGCATGGGTGGGTTATAGGTGTGGTCTCTCCATGTTAAGTACATTCATAAATAATGTTTTGTAAGTTGTTGTGACCTAAAAGTGTGGTAATATCCATGTGTGAGTTGTCAGAAAGGCAAAGATCCAACTACAAAACCTGAATAGCAAATTATGAAAAACTAATCCAATGGGGCTGGCAAAAAACATGTTTTTTTAGTGTGGTTTTAATCTAACACAGTGTCCATTCAGAATATTGATTTTATCTAGTGTGGTAGAGTTTTTGTTATAACATGGTATCGGCTTAGTAGCGGAGAGCAGTTGCAGGGTGCAGCTGGGGTGGGACATAGTTCTGGAACATCAAGATCAAGATCCAATTCAGGATGGGTGTAATAGTGACCTTTCATATGTATGTGTATCTCTCTCTCTCTCTCTCTCTCTCTCTCTCTCTCTCTCTCTATATATATATATATATATGCATCTCTCAGTTTACACAGGGGATATATGTTTCTCTTCAAGAGGTGTTCCTGGTCTTGACTTTACTTTGATGAGTGCCATGGCCTCACTGAGTGAAGCTGAAATAGCCTACTGTATTTGACCGATGGCTTTGTCCACACAGTAGGTCCAAGTCCACATCTGGATGGCAAAGCTGAGCCTTTGAAGCTGAACTGATGCAGTGTGGAAGATATAATAGATAAGACTTCTTCCTCCTCACCCTTGTGCTGGCAAGAGCAAAAGCCATGATCTGGGCTTGGTCCACCAAAGCTTGTTGAATGCTGTGTGTGAGCTGATGCAACATGGGCCCATGTGTAGATGAATCCTCGCCCAATGACATGAGGGAGATGAAGGTACCTATTTACCAGAACGGGAAGTTCATTGTGTCCCATTTGAGGAGAAGTGCCTCCTCTAGTTGCATAATCTCCCTTTGAGTAAATGAGACTAGCGGGTCACTGTGCACTATTAGTTGTGGAACCAAATCAGGGTTCATTGCTGTTTTTGTAACTTCTCGGCTGGGTACTTGGCGAATGAATTCATGGAGGACTCGTTAGCATGTGCCAACACCTCTGAAGCTTGCGATATCATGAAGTTGATGGGATGTGCTCAATTAAAATGAGGAGTGATGATAGGAACCTCACCCCCCTGCATGCTTGAGAGAAGGGGGGGCTGTCCTATTTGAGGTACCAGAAGTGAAGGTGGCTTGCGCATTCACCACGATGTCATTCTCAGCAGGAGATGGTGGCAAAGAAGCCTTGATAAAAGACATTCTTGAATCACAAAAACACAGACAGTTGTAAGCATACACAAGTGGAGAACAGTGCATGTGACTGTAATGAGTATCAGTAGAAAAGTGGAGGTTCAAGATGACAATCAATCACAGGGAGGGATACAGAAACAGTGAACCAACATGTGCACAGGGGGGTGTTGATTTTCATTCACTGACAGACACATGAAGACAATGTGTTCATAGCTTATAATAGAAAAACAGGTACTATGTGAAATAGATACAACACTACAGTGAGAGTTAAGTACAAAAATTATTCTACTTCTATTTTCATTCCTTTATTCTTGCATCTAATTTATAAGACATGTGTTTTATTACTTTGTGCAAGAACTGTATTTACATATGATGCTTTATAATTTCTATGGGTTTAGGAGGCATATATCAAGGTCTTCAAATGCATTACTATTTTATGTACTCATTCGCAAGTCCACTATAAGATCATTTGCTTTACACCTTGATTGATTTTCAGGAATCAATTATAATTGTATATTTTCCTGCAGGCACTTTCAACATCTAGAACCAAGCTAGACATAACTTACAACTTGAAAATTTCTGTAAAATTTGATAAAGAAACTCACCAATTAGGTCCACAAGGGAAGTTCCCTGTTTGGCAGTCACCAGAGCCAGGCCATGTGTGATGTGTGACAGTGCCAGGATAGAGCCATGCCTTGCAACCAACTTGACACTTGTGGTGAGCTCCAAGAGTGTGGGTAGTATTGTCTTGGCCATATACTCAGGTGCCAGTGGTGTGAGGTTGTGTAAGGCCTGCACATAAAAAGACAAACATAATAGTTACAGTTTTACTCACCAAGAGGAAAATTCCATGATATACTGTTTCTGAAGAGATCTCTGGTTTACATACAATATTACATATTATTGACCATATGTAAGTATCTTGCACACTACAACTTTTATCTGCCACATAACACCAACAATCTGGAAGAACCAGCCCCGGATAATTTAAAACCCTGTGTATCTTTTCCGGAGTTTGTTTCTCGTCCCCCCCCCCCCCAGTACCGTATATACCAGAGTATAAGACGACATTTCTTGCCAATTTTGAGACTCCTAAATCGAGGGGTCGTCTTTTACTCCAGTGATAAAATACAAGCCTATGACTCTGAGGTGAACATTAAGCTAATTTACCTTGAAATGAGTGTACTCTGTTATTAAGGCATATGTAATCATTCCATAAGCAAAGTTCTGATTATAACATTTTTTTGTTATGGTCTGCCACCACCAAGACAAAAAGTCCTAAAGAAAGGAAAACATTTAAGACAAATAAACTCTTGCATCATACTTAACTGTTACAAAAGGAAAGGAATTTCTTTTAAATCTATATGAGTTATAAGTATCACACCTTGGCAGTCAGCTCCCTTATAGCAGAGTCCCAATGGACGACCTTGAGCTGTACCAGGTGGTTAATCAGAGCCTTGGTGTACTCAGGATATCTGAAATGAGTGTAAATAGTCATTCTCATAACATTTGATAAATCTATTTGCAATTCTTTAGTTTATATTTAGGTTACCGTCTAAATACTGCACATAAAAGAATAGTGATATCTTGAGTTCCATTCTGTGACAGAGATGGTATCTAAACTTCAATTTTCCCCACAGAAATCAATTCAAACAATCCATTCCTGCCTCACAAAAGAACAGCCAGATTTTTTTTTTAAGTTTTAGGTAAGAAAAATGCATTTATAAATAAATATTTCATGAAAAAACACCAGAAAATCACCATGGCTCCACCCAGAAATTCAAAAAATCAAAAGATCAAATTAGAAATGAAGGAAGAGGTTAAGATGAAGGAACAATGAAAAGGAAATGCTTTAGTAAACCATGAATTAAGCCCAATAGAATCAATGACAAAAAAGGCAAAATAAGTGAAAAGGCACTAGGCAAAACAAATTCATCCCATCTTTTACCTCCTCCACCCCCACAGGGGGAAGAGTGATGTAAACAAACCTCTCATGGCATTCTACAGACTAAGTTCTTCTCTCTCCTTCTCTTGCATTTTTAAAAGTAAATTTCTTCAATGAATAATGTTTGCAGTATCTAGTATAGGATCATCAATGAGTTTTTCTGAGACACATTAGCATAAATATGGTACAAATAAGTTATAGTACAGTTGAGATCCACTAATCCAGAGGGCAGGAGGAGGTTTAAAACCTCTGGATTAGTGAAAATTCTGGGGAATTGAAAAATATCCTTTAAAACTCATATAAAGATATTACCTACAAAATTCAGAAGCAAAATGCTATTACCTAATAATAAAAATATGGTCACAAATATTATTAAAAGTATTTAATTTCCTAAAATTATTTTAAATATGAATATCTTGACAAAACATATACTTTTAGTGTACTTTTGGATTAAATTCTACTTACAAGTTGCATTTTTACTTAACCCAAACAAGCTAAAAAACAACAACCCACAACTGCTGATTTTTTGCCTGCAGAAACTTAAAAAAACTAATCCAACTGGACGGAATGGTGAACAAACACTTGGCTTGGCACCAAAAGATGTGGGAGAATGTCAGAGAAGAGTTAATCACATTAGTAATTTTGGTATTTTTTGTAATTTTTTTTTTTTTACTGATTTGGGATGAAATTAATAGGTTCAAAAACTTCCAGGGGAGCAAATATTCTGGGGTATAGATCTCTGGATTAAGAGGCTTTGACTGTATGGTAATCAAATCTCAGCAGTAGTTTGATCATATACCATTACCATTGATTCTACAGTTAACAATATGCATTTTGGCAATATGCATAGGTTTTTGTCACCCACAAAGATGCATACTTTCTGAGGGGTCAGCACTATTGAAAAAACAACAACACTAGATTCAAATTAAATCATCCTTTTCGGTAACTTAAAAAAAAAAAAATTATTTTCAAGAGAGAGAGAGATTAAAGGAGTCAATGCACTAAAGAAATAATTCTACATAAACAGAACAATTCTCCATTAAAGGACCAGAAGCACTCACTTAGCCACTTGCAGACTCAGCTTGAGATATGCATTGGAGCGATTCCCAACAGTGAAGTAATCAACAGTGGTGAGGATTTCAATGCCATGTGGGAAAGCTCCTTGACGTCCCACATGCTCCTGAAAGGCTGCTGAGCCTGCTCGCCGGCAGGGAATCTGGTGGAGAGAAAGTCAAATAATATATGCTTCTTAGTATGCATAATGAACTACACTCAGGTCTCCTTCTAGGTGCTAAAGAGGGAGACCAAAATTTGGGTCTATAGGAAAAATGCATATAATGAACCATTCACTCCAGGTATTAAATAAAATATGGTCAAAAGACCACCTGATGTGACATTTAATACATACATAAAGTACAATAAATAAACAGGTTACAATGCCATTTATCTGACTCTTTTCCAGTTCCATCAATTTGCACTTAATTGAGAAGCTCATAACAGTTTTTTGCTCGTTTAGGGGTAATAATAAATAGTTGTAAGGCTGAAAATCCATATAAAAATCACAAATAGTTTCACAAAAATTTTAGAGCTCTTATTCCCTGAAATTTACATGCTATCAGAATATGTGAGTAAAAACACGAAAAAAAATCAGAGCAAAAAAGGAAGAAGCAAAAATACAATTTGTTCTGCAAGAGTTACTCTTTGAAAAGAGACAAATAACAAATCCATCAATGAAAATGTTTCCAAGATATATTCGTTTAAAGTAAGGCTTATTTCTTATATGATTAGTTTCAATTTAAGTGATTCACTTGCTTAACCTGGACACTACAGGGATGAAGTTTCACTATCAATCGGTAAACCATAGTAATGAATTGCATTTTGATAATTCCCTCCAAGAGTAAATACCACGGTTCTCTCTTAAAATGTGTAAAGAGAGGAAATGGAAACATATTATATTAGTGGGCCACCATGGTACACTAGAACAATGTGTGTGCTCTGGGGGCTGAGATATCTCTAAGCCCATGGGTTGAAATTCAAGGTCTAAGGGCAGATTGGGCATTTACTCGGGGTAACAGTTCCCAAATGGGTGGGATTTCAGATAGGAAATCTTGATTAGGTGGTCTCCTTTAGTCCATAAATTGCCATAAAAAGCCCATATTGTATAAGTAAAATGATCAAACAAGCAATAACTATATGAACAAGAGAACTCTTGAACAACTTACCTCCCTGTCAAAGAGAGCAACAATAATGAGTCCTGTAGCTAGCTCCTTTATATAGGGAGCCATCTGGTCAGGATGGTAGGCTCGGGCAAAGGCCCAGCACAGGTAACATGCTGCATCTCTGTGGGAAAGAGAAACATATGAATATTTAAATAAGAAATCACTAAAGATCACTTGATAGTCCTGTGAATAATATAAATAGATTGAGTACATTTTAGCAAATGAAATTTAAATTATGTAAAAGTAAGGAGATGGAATTTGGTAAAAGTGAAAAGAGAATACAATTTGATTACAAGATGAATGATGTCATGTTAAAGAAATCAAAGGAAGAGGTGGATTTGGGAGTAACTGTTATGGAAAATTTGACTCTAGATAGACATGTTGATAAAATTGTTGGAGATGATGAATTTCTTAAAGAGGATAAAGATGGTCTTTCATATCTGAATGAAAAATTATAAAAATGTTGACTTCCATGGTAAGACTGTGTGACTGTGTGACTGGTGTGTGTGTGTGTGTGTATAGATTGATTTTCTGTTTTTGTTTTTGTTTTCAGTACCCTCTTCAAGAATGCATCTCTTGCATAAATTGAGAGGTACCTGTACATGCATTGTGTTTTTTATACGATCTCTATTCCAGGGATAAAAATCATTTTCTTCCCCAATTTATGTTTTTTCTTCTTCAGTAGGAAGTAGACTACAAGAAACCATAAAGACCTCAAAATGAGTTTATTTTCATAGCTTAGATATTCAAGTCTGATAGCGAGATTGTTTATTGCCAACCAAACAATGACAAGTTGTTCATTGGTGCACACATTCTTTGTATCAAAGTGTTAGCTAATGGACATTGGCCTTTCTGGAAATCTATTAAATTGAGGTCCATTAAATTGAGGGATGAGTGTATAGTGTTTTGACATGAATACTCTATACAGTAAATCCTTGTCTTATATATATATATATATATATATATATATATATATATATATATATATATATATATATATATATACAGTGGTACCTCTTGATTTGAACACCCTTTGATTCGAACACTTCCCAATCCGAACACATTTGGCAAACAAATTTTTACCTCCAATCCGAACGCGGCCTCTCAATTCGAATACAAACACACGTGGTGGCCAACGCCGCCTTCCCGCCAGTCGGCCGACTTCTCCGCTGTGGACACCTCTCTCTATTGCGACTCGTAAACGGCTTTCAAGTCACTCCGGCCCCTAGTTGCCTGGCTTACTCCAGCCGCCAACCCTGGTCACTTCCTATCTACCACCCCAGTCAATGCGGCCTTCTACTCTGGTCACTGGCAAACTGATTTACTAATGAAGATATATTTAAAACTTTAAACAACCAATGAAGAAGAAACTGTTGAATATCATTGTCATTTGCACAAACTACGATAATACAATAATTTGCAGTTTTGTACAATAATTTATACTTTTCTGGAAATAATTCCTGTTGGAAATAATGTTGTGAGAATATATTCTACCTGATAAAAGAGAGATAGATAGAGAGAGAGAGAGAGAGAGAGAGAGAGAGAGAGAGAGAGAGAGAGAGAGAGAGAGAGAGAGAGAGAGAGAGAGAGAGAGAGAGAGAGAGAGAGAGAGAGAGAGAGAGAGAGAGAGAGAGAGAGAGAGTGGTGAGTGGCTGGAAGAGGGAGGGACGGTGGGAGGGGGGCGGCCTACTTGGTCTGTTTGTGTATGGAATGGGAGTGAATAGGGATGGAGTGAGGGGGAGGGGGGAATACTACGCGATCTGTTATTTAGTGCATGAGAGGGAGGTGAGGACCTCTTTAATCTTCATCGGGACTCGGGAGTTTCACACCGAAATAAATAAGTCTTTTGTTATGCCTGTTTTTTTTTATGCATTTCATGTCTGTGTTTAATTTATACTCTCGAAATGTGAACAATATTTATGAATTATGATGAGATGAGGGGAAAACAAGGTGCCACTCAGATGGGCCAGGACCAATTTTTTTTCCCATTACTTCTTAACAATGGCTATTGCGTTTTTAGCTATTGCGGCGATGTTAAAGGACCGATTTCTCGCATAAGTTAGGGGTTGAGTGTAGTATTTTTTATTTGAAATAAACTGGAATGGATTAAATGTTTTTACATTTAATTTCAACAGTAAAAATTGCTTCCTCATTTAAACTTTCGCAATTCAAACAGCCAAAAAGAACAAATTAAGTTTGAATCAAGAGGTACCACTGTATACACATATATATATATATATATATATATATATATATATATATATATATATATATACAGTAAGTCCTCTTTATACAGTACATGTGCATTCCTGAAAACCATACAGCAAATCAAGATTAGTATATACTGAACCCATTATAACATGTACTAATAGGATATGTGTTCCAGCAAGTTGAAAGTCACTCCTACAGACATGAAAATAGTCACATAAAATAAATGTAAAGTACTGAGCAAAAGAAACAAACAGAAAATGTTTGTATTTACCATTTACTTTACACTTTTACCTCCAATGTCAGACTACTCCTCTTTTGCTTTGCCTTTTCAACTCCAGCAATGTCTGCCATTATGGGTGCGTCACTGTGCATCGTGATAATAATATTCACAAAAAAATGCATCATAACGATTTAGCTTGTGTTCAATGTGAAACGCAGGAAGAGACTGATTGTTATGGTGGCCGCACAACATGGTAGCGCTACAGTACAGTGTAATCAAAACACAAGCAGATACCGTATCTCTGAATTTTTCTAACCGTAAATAGAATCGAGGGTAGTACAGTGACTGTGAATTTACCAAATAAAGAATTACCGTATAAGGAGGACTCACTGTACCATGAAACAATGCTGACCCTCTTCTGAATTAAACCAGCCAGTGAACACCAAAAACTTGACAGCTTAGGTTCTCTCCTATCATAAACAAATGGAAAGAACTTAGTGAGGAAACTGTGAATGCCAAACTGTCAGTTTGGGTATAATGAGATTATTCCCCTCCTGCAAACCACAACTAATTAAATACACAAAAACACAAACACACGCACAAACCTGATGTTGGCACCCATGAAGGATTTCCCTTTCAGCTCATCATACACCAAGGCCCTGTTAAGTACAGGTGTCACTGCTGGGAGACGCTCTGGGAGCAGCAGCCCACGCCGAGCTGTGCAAAGATTAGAATAATGTGGCCTCATTCACAACATCCTTACATAAAATGTAAAAAATCAGGATGTCAGCATCACTTAAATATTTGTATAAGAGTAAGGTAATAAAATAAAGGGCATTTTTTCATTGTTCCTAAAATAGTGAAAGAGCGAAATTATTAATTATATGGTACAAATAAACAATGATATTAATAATATTTTCTGCAAGAGTTCATCAACTTGTTCATTATGATACAAAATGTAATAGTAGACACCACAACCATTATGCTCCTGCCACCGTCCCTTACCTAGTTCAGCAAGAGCCAGACACCCTCCATGCCATGCTTTGTCAGACTCCCGAGAAGAGAACAGTTCCAGAATTGCTCCCACAACCTCATCTCCAAATTCTCTTGGAAGCCGGCCAGTCACTCGGCCAATGCCCTTAGCAGCGGACCACCTGAAGAAGGGCAAACAAGAATTAGAAAAGTATCACAGAAAAAATAGGCAGAAACACAAAATAAAACTCAACATGATACAATCTCATAAACAATAAAATACAAGATGAACATGTACAAAACAATGTAACACTTTTGTAACACTGTCCATTTCTATCCACACAAACATATTGAAATAATAGCAGCTTATCAATATCAGCACATTCTATGATTCACTAGTGTCCTGGATGGCTGTAGATCAAGCTAACGCCAAACTAGGCTGGTATTTTTATTCTTATTTTTCTTTCTCATGTAGAAAGAGCTCCAGCTGAGGGGCAACAAGAGAGAGAGAGAGAGAGAGAGAGAGAGAGAGAGAGAGAGAGAGAGAGAGAGAGAGAGAGAGAGAGAGAGAGAGAGAGAGAGAGAGTCATAGGAAGGAGGAAATGAAAAAGCAGGCCATGAGTTCCAGTTTATATGTAAAAATAAAAAAATAAAAAAACAGGGTGACAGAATATTGATTATCTTGCATTAGAGAGAAGGATCAGCATCATAAGAGTAGTTCACATGAATATAGCAATAGAAGGTAGCAAGAGATGCAACATTACAGTGATGAGAGGTGGAAGACAGTTAGGCACTTGAAGAAATTTGATAACGCAAAAAACTTCTGATTCCACCATGTCTAAAAAAGCACCATGAGTGGAACCATCCTTCGATGTGCTGACAATCTTTACAAAACAGATAAATGGTGTATTCCAAGCAGATCTCAAGATTTAACAGTGAGGGAGTAAATGAGCACAGCAGGAGTGAATTGTAATGTTGCTCAAGTATTGACCATGACTATCACTAAGGATTAATTTCTCACCTCACCACTGTGTCCTGATCCTTCAACCCCTGCAGCAGATAGTCAATCACCTCCTCCACATCTTCTCCCACCTCTTCATCATCCTCCTCAGTATTCTTGCCAGCTGCATCTCCTTGCATGTATTCTGACTTACTGCCCAGCACATTGATAGCCAGACTCCTGCTACCTCGCTGGTACCGCCAGGATACAATTCTCGGCTTCAAGAAAGTCAGTCCTGAAGAAAATTAAATCCATAGTTATGTGTTAACTATTACATACATTCTTTACTTCTGTAAAGCAATCTATTCTATTTACAAAAAACAAACAATGGAAGTAGAGATGGTTGTTTAAGATAATGAAAAGTTTTAAGCACTAGGGAATTAAAAATTGTTCTTTTCTGTGCTACAGTGTCACTGCCACTGAGAAAGCTGGCTACAAGATATCTGTTGGCCCCCATGGCTCTGGTACTAGGAATGACAAAAAGCTATTTCCTTTTGAATCTTGCAAGATCTTTATAAATAAATAAATAAATGAATATTTATATATATATATATATATATATATATATATATATATATATATATATATATATATATATATATATATATATATATATATGATCACAACACAGATCAATCAATCAATCAATCATATGGCATATGCTGGGGGACGCATCGCCTTGTCTACCCTATGGTGCCACTCCTGGTGGTCACACTTTGTCACTTTGTGAGTTTCTATGCATGCTCCATACGTGGAGCATGCACCTTAGTTATTCCAGAAATGCTAGTGAAAAATTAAGAAAATGGGAAAGCAGGTAGTCAAATATTTGTTACCAGGAATAAGGAAAGTGTGAATGAAAGATCAACACAAAGCTCATAATAGTGGCAGCAGGCACATGCCAGTGTAAGGATGGAAAAGTTGTTAAAAATTACTACATTATTTGCTTACCTCACACTTCATTCACAAAATATGAAAATTCAGGAGACTTTGAAATGTTCAATGAAATAAGTTATCGTAATACTTAAAAAGCAACCACCTATTGCATATGACAATGAAATATTGAAAAAATAAACTGGGTCTGTCTATTTGACATCAAAGTTTACTCTAAACAATGTCTATTTGAATAAAAAAGTATTCAAGGCAGAAAGGTCATGAATATTTACAGTGAAACAAAAAAATAAAAATTTTTTGCCAATGAAAAATCATCAGTAAAATACTATCCTGTTGATTCATCTTACATTTGAAATAGATAGGGAAGAAAAACATGACCCAAAATTCTTTCATGGCTACTGCCTTACTATAGTCACTATAGGTGAACATTTTAGCATTACTATCTATGAGAGTTAACCTTTTTCACCATACATCAAACCTTCACTCTTAAAAATTTTTAAATGTTTTCTGAGCCTATTCATATTTGTAAAAAATACAAGCTTTCTCATGATACTCCCAATTTTAAGATAAAACTGGAATGCAATTCATTAGAAGTCATCTTGATAAGCTAGAGTGAGCACTAGGCATTTCTTACAGTTATAGTATTCATGATTTTTTTGTTGACAATATTGATGAAAATAGTAATGATGATTATCTATGAAAGGCAGCACTCACCAATACGCTGGATAATCTTCATGGCAAGCTTTCTTATTGGTGTGTCCGTGGAGGAAGTAACACCGCAAGCTACCAGCCGAGGCAACATTTTCTGTGAGAACTCCAACATTTCCTCACGTTTGCCGTGCTTAAAGATGAGGCCAAGAGCTCTCAGCACACCAAGTTTGTGGAACACATCATACACACTGCCTTGGGGCTCTTTCTCCAAAACCTGTAGATTAGTAATAAAGCTTAGACTGATAGCTTTGCCTTAAATTACATTTCTGGCTGATCATTTAGTGTATTTCAAGTTTGCATATTATTGTGAAGATGCCATAAAAATATATTAGACAATTTTGAAGGCCCATAAATCAAAAGTACTTTGAGTCAGAATGCCTCTTTACTTTTAGAGGCCTCATACAGTATACCTGATGTTTGTTCTAAGAACATCCTTCAAAGAAATGGATATGAAACTGACACAGCTGAGAAACATGAAAAGATTCATACTGAGGCTATGTATAAGCTAGGAAACCTTAATATCCAAAAAACAAACCAAACTGAGTTCACACAGCTGCCATCTCATAACCCCTCAAGTCATCTACCCATGTCTATGTCCATCGGTAGTAATGCCCTCCCGTACTGGGGATTTAAATTGTGGCTATTTTTACTGATTGAATTTAAAATGATATCAAAATGCAATTCATTTGTACACTCTAAATGAAAAAAAATATGAACATTTCCTGAGTTTATGTTCCCATTTCCATCACTAAAAATTTCCTATAACACCCTTTTCAAATAGATCTACACACAACACCAAAATTCAGTGAGGATCCTTACTGTGGGTGTATAATCTAAATGGACTTGTAAAAATATCAAGGAAAGGACAGAAGAAAATGTATTTAATGTGAGTTAAGTAGACTATGAGGAAGAAGTAGTGTCAGAAATATGGCAAGTCTCTTTTCTCTACAACAAGGCAATACTTTTATTTTCATACTCATTCCTAAATTCACAACCTCAGAAGAAATAATAAAAAGATTTCCATGCCATTTATAAAGATTTCTACAATATACACAATGAAGAAGTAATGAGTAACTGTCTGTAAATATCAAATTCTAGTTATATCATTACCACTATCTGGAATATCAATATCATTACTACTTTCAGACTTTCACTATATAGCCTTACAAAACACTTGCTACAGTTCAACATTCCCAGGAGGATGCTGCAGACACTCCTTGTATTTTCTTTGTTTCCTTTAGTCTCAATAATAGACAGGAGTTACAGCTTAAACTTTACATACTATAAGACTCATACTTCACACTATATTATAAGGATGGAAATATGTACACAACCTTAAAAACATAACCATTACTGAAATTTTAAATATGCAAGTATGCAACAGGACAGGCTGTTCTAATAAAAATATCTCTACACAGCAAATCATGTGGTGTGACTGCACCCTAAGACTATATCATACATTATGTTTGTTCAGTGTTCTGAAGTGTTAGTAATTTTTCTATTTTGCAGTTTTTATATCAAGTTCTTATTTATCTTCATACAAAATAAAACTCGACTCCTTTATCAAATTACAATGGAAACTCAATACTTGAACTTAATTTGTTCAAAATGGCTGTTTGAATATAAAAAATATCATTTTTATATTTCTTCCACTGTTACAGATTGCTTAAAATGCTTTTTTCACATCCATTGCCATATCAGCTACTTTGTTTTTCAGTCTGGTGGCTAATGTAGATTTTGCCATACAATACTGTCTTATGTATGTTTTTTTATCAATTGTTTACAAGTTTTACCACCAAGACTGCATGGTTTTGTAATGCAAAAAGTAAAGCTTTTCATGGAATACTGAAAATACAGAAGATGAGGAGGCAAATTTGTCTGCCACTGATCACCAAGAGTAACAGTCACACGAAGAAGACATGAAGCACAAAGCGACAGGAAATAAGAAACACGAGCAGAGATACAATGTGTAGCCACAATGAGTGTCAGTAGAGAAGTGGGGTACAAGGATGGACATTGGAGGGAGTAGACAAACAGACGCAGCGGCAAGCGCAAAGGGGGACTTGATTTTACATACTAACAAGCACAAAGAAACAATGTGTTCATTGCCTATGGTAGAAGGAACAGGTATTATGTGAAATAAACATTGCTCAGGGATTATCTTTAGATAGTAAAGGAACATTTTGAGCCTAGTTTTGCAAAATTATACAATTTGCAACCCTCCTAGATACTGGTCAATAGGCATCCTACTACACATCACATGCACATTTGCCAGTGCAAGCGCAGGAACTTTTAGAGAAATTATCTAACTTCCTACAGCCTGAGTTGTGGCTCATGCTTGCACACTTTCTAACCTGAGCTGTGGCTCACAACAAGGATTACATGTAATTTGGCAGTTGGAGATAATAACTAAAGCAGATGGTAAGACTGCTATCCAAAAATAAAAATTTGTTAATAATAAATCAATCCAGATGAGCAACTGCTTTACTGAAAGCAGTTGTATATTTCTAAATTATTTCCATCTTTTAGTGATAGTAATTTGATAAATATGGGCATATGATAAAAATTGGTGAAGCAAAGGGGAAAATACTGTTACAAAAACAAAAAGAAGGAAAAAAAACACCTATAGTCAAAAGAAAAAATCTCGTTATGAAGCATTGTGGTGCTGCCTCACCTCAAAACAGTACTCTATGAACTGTGGCAGGAACTCATTTCGCAAGTCAGGTCGGGTGATGAAGCGGGAAGCCAGGTAAGCTGCCATTTCCCGGGATTTCTGAGCTGATTTCAGATGAATCTTAATAACTTCCAGTATTCTGAAAGGGAGTGAAAAGAGAATGGAAATCATGATTTAAAACAAATTAATAAATAAGAATCTATTTACAATGGTATACAATGATATTTCCTTCATCCATTCCATGACCGAGGTCACAATATTATCTAGACTTAAGTACAATCCTTATATTCCAATGCAAGAAATGAGAAGTTTATTATTATGTCCCAGAGAGAGATAAAAAAAGAATGATATCAATTACATTACAATCAAGTCGTTACAAAATGCAAGTAGTGCTGTGAGGTAGAGTCGTGTCTCAGGTTACAAATTTAATTCATTTCATAACATATCTAATATCTTAAAACACTCGTATCATGAAATGAATATTCCCATTTAAAATAATGAAAATCTAATTAATCTGTTCAACACTAGAGAATATCTATACAGAAATCAGTTAACATGACATTTTATGCAAAAATTGAAGTAACTTTCTAAGAAATAATATGGAGTGATGGCTCACTATATCTCTAAACAAAGAAGCACTTTCACTGCGTGGAAAACAAAGCTTGGGGAGAGAGAGAGAGAGAGAGAGAGAGAGAGAGAGAGAGAGAGAATCATTTACCTAGTTGTAACATATGGGAAGAGCTAAGCTTGTGCTGTCCTGTCTCTATATCTAAAAAATCCAACATTTCTTTGAACTTACTGATTGTTCTTGCTTCAACAACTCTCTTATCTAAACCATTCCACACCTCTAAGCATCTTTGTGAAAAGCTAAACTTCTTGATATCTCTCCTGCAGTTGTCTTTCTTAATTTCTTTCCATGTCCTCTTGTGCCACTGATGTTCCAGATTACAATTAGATCTCCTCTTTCTCTTTTCTGTTCTAAAGTTGTAAGACCTTGTATTTGCAGCCCTTACTCCATATGACCATTCACTTAAACTTAGGGAAAGCTTTCTTGCTGCCCTCTGTATTCTTTCTAGTTTCCTTATGTTTCTTTTTGTTCAGTGACCATACTGTAGCTGCATATTCTAATTTTGGGCATATTAGAGTCATTACCAGTTTTCTTATATCTTCATCTTTGTAAGTGAATTGAACCTTTATATTTCTCAAAAGATCATAGGCATTTCCTGTAATTATATTTATATGCTTTTCTGGTGACAAGTTATCCATAATGGTTACTTCTAGGTCTTTTCTTCAGGTGACAAGTTATCCACAATGGTTACTCCAAGGTCTTTTTCTTCAAACTTCTTTTTAATTTCTTCATTCCTCATTGAGTAAAGTCCCTTCAGCTTTCTTATGCTCATTCCAAATCCTTATATGCTGCACTTTTTTGTATAAAGTTCCATTTCCCATATGCATGACCATTCTGCTATTTTTTTCTAATTCTTGTTGTAGTATCTCACAATCTTTTTTATTCACCCTCCTCATTAATTTAGTGTCATATGCAAACAGTGATGTAACTGTCTATATTTTCTGGTATATCATTCACACAGACCACAAACATTATTAGTGCTAATACCTGTGGAACTCCAGTTAACATGTTTTTACATACTGACAGACACAAGGAGACAATGTGTTCATTGCCTATGGTAGAAAGAACAGATATTATGTGAAATAGATGGTAAGTGATGTGATGTACACACATATATACACATGCAGACTTGGTTGTGATCTGATGCCCTGTGCAGTCATAATGATTTTGCAAACATGATTCACCAAATATGATTTTCACGATTGCTAATGATGATGTGTTATTTAACAAGGTGGTCTATCAGGTAAAAAGAACTAGGAGAGTTCCAGGTAAAATTAAACTCCTTAGAGACATAATGTGGCTTTCCTCACCTCTGGACTACTGTCGTGCCAGATTGTGCTTCCTTCCCTCCTACTTTGGCATCAAAGCCCATCATGTTGAAAGGCATGTATACAATGATGGAGAGCCACAGAAGCAGAATGTAACTGGCATAAAAGTCTGAACTTCCTTCAGGTGATTCCAACATCTGCAGTACTGGTAAAAGATCCTTCACCTGGAAATCAGGGTAATACTTATGTTAAATATTAAATGCTATAATGCTGTAAAAGAGTTATCAAAATCATAACACATAAAGCAATTTAAAATGACTATGATATATGAGCCAAACATATGATCATTCCCCTGATGATATAAGTAATATCTTATTCATAAGTTTGACTGAGATTCCTCTTCAAGCCATCCATTATATAATACCCTTGCCACACTGCAGTGCATGCTGCAGGGATGAGCCATCTGAGAAGAGCTTGAAAAGTGACAAGACGGGAAGTTGAGAGCAATCAATGTGCAAGAGATATTGAATTAGCACCTATATAGGTGGCATAAATTGTGGAATCGTGGATGGATATGTATGATCACAATGAGAGCATGAGGAGCAAGGAATTTCTGAAGAAAGTTTATGTGAGTGAAATAACAGTTGATAAGAGAAATTATCCTCCGGAAGGCAGAAGGATGGGGCAAAAGGTTATGTGTGTGAAAGAACTAGGATTGGGATTAGGATTAAAGAGGTACCTACAGGTAATTGACTGGCAATGGACAGGGAAGGAAAGTCAGGAAAGATTCAGGATGGATGGGGAGGGGGAAAGGTTGGGCAGGGTGAGGTGTGAAGTGAGGCATAAGGGCCTGGTCTGTCCATGTATGGAGTACTCTTTGCATGTTTGACGGATTCCACATACACAGTCTTATTAGGTGGAATCAAAAGCTTTTCCTCTTATCTGCTTGCCTCCTTTGACTGATTGTCTTCGGCCTCTTTCTCACCACCAGAATGATGCATCTCTTACTATATTCCATCACTATTTTCATGCTAACTGATCTATTGATCTTGCTAACTGCATGCCTCCTATCCAGGCCACACTTCTGCATCATACAACCACCCAGGCCACACTTCTGCATCATTCTATTGCCATAGCAACATCCCTGGAATATAAAAGACCATTACCTCATGTGAAAGCTTCTTGAAGATAATCTTGTGGCTGCGCACTTTGGTGATAAGCCACAAGTAGCGGAAGGCTTGCTGGGTGGTGATGGATGAAGGTGGGTGGGAGCGCACAACCTCCACAAGGCAGGACAGCAACTCTTCCAGATGAGGGTCTAGTAAGTGTGGTTGTTCCTACCGAAAATATGTCACAAGGTTAATCAGAGGTGCCACAGAAGCACGTTCATCTTTTCCAGCTATGAAAATATTAATAAATGCAATTGCTGCAAGTTTAGGAGTTTTAAGGAGAATAATAGAACTCTTTACAAATCCTACAATGTATATATATATATATATATATATATATATATATATATATATATATATATGCAGTTCAATTTACATCATTTTTGTTTTGCACCCCCTCTTTAGGAACGCATCTCCCGCGTAAATTGAGAGGTACCTGTATATATATATATATATATATATATATATATATATATATATATATATATATACATTGTAGGATTTGTAAAGAGTTCTATTATTCTCCTTAAAACTCCTAAACTTGCAGCAATTGCATTTATTAATATTTTCATAGCTGGAAAAGATGAACGTGCTTCTGTGGCACCTCTGATTAACCTTGTGACATATTTTCGGTAGGAACAACCACACTTACTAGACCCTCATCTGGAAGAGTTGCTGTCCTGCCTTGTGGAGGTTGTGCGCTCCCACCCACCTTCATCCATCACCACCCAGCAAGCCTTCCGCTACTTGTGGCTTATCACCAAAGTGCGCAGCCACAAGATTATCTTCAAGAAGCTTTCACATGAGGTAATGGTCTTTTATATTCCAGGGATGTTGCTATGGCAATAGAATGATGCAGAAGTGTGGCCTGGGTGGTTGTATGATGCAGAAGTGTGGCCTGGATAGGAGGCATGCAGTTAGCAAGATCAATAGATCAGTTAGCATGAAAATAGTGATGGAATATAGTAAGAGATGCATCATTCTGGTGGTGAGAAAGAGGCCGAAGACAATCAGTCAAAGGAGGCAAGCAGATAAGAGGAAAAGCTTTTGATTCCACCTAATAAGACTGTGTATGTGGAATCCGTCAAACATGCAAAGAGTACTCCATACATGGACAGACCAGGCCCTTATGCCTCACTTCACACCTCACCCTGCCCAACCTTTCCCCCTCCCCATCCATCCTGAATCTTTCCTGACTTTCCTTCCCTGTCCATTGCCAGTCAATTACCTGTAGGTACCTCTTTAATCCTAATCCCAATCCTAGTTCTTTCACACACATAACCTTTTGCCCCATCCTTCTGCCTTCCGGAGGATAATTTCTCTTATCAACTGTTATTTCACTCACATAAACTTTCTTCAGAAATTCCTTGCTCCTCATGCTCTCATTGTGATCATACATATCCATCCACGATTCCACAATTTATGCCACCTATATAGGTGCTAATTCAATATCTCTTGCACATTGATTGCTCTCAACTTCCCGTCTTGTCACTTTTCAAGCTCTTCTCAGATGGCTCATCCCTGCAGCATGCACTGCAGTGTGGCAAGGGTATTATATAATGGATGGCTTGAAGAGGAATCTCAGTCAAACTTATGAATAAGATATTACTTATATCATCAGGGGAATGATCATATGTTTGGCTCATATATCATAGTCATTTTAAATTGCTTTATGTGTTATGATTTTGATAACTCTTTTACAGCATTATAGCATTTAATATTTAACATAAGTATTACCCTGATTTCCAGGTGAAGGATCTTTTACCAGTACTGCAGATGTTGGAATCACCTGAAGGAAGTTCAGACTTTTATGCCAGTTACATTCTGCTTCTGTGGCTCTCCATCATTGTATACATGCCTTTCAACATGATGGGCTTTGATGCCAAAGTAGGAGGGAAGGAAGCACAATCTGGCACGACAGTAGTCCAGAGGTGAGGAAAGCCACATTATGTCTCTAAGGAGTTTAATTTTACCTGGAACTCTCCTAGTTCTTTTTACCTGATAGACCACCTTGTTAAATAACACATCATCATTAGCAATCGTGAAAATCATATTTGGTGAATCATGTTTGCAAAATCATTATGACTGCACAGGGCATCAGATCACAACCAAGTCTGCATGTGTATATATGTGTGTACATCACATCACTTACCATCTATTTCACATAATATCTGTTCTTTCTACCATAGGCAATGAACACATTGTCTCCTTGTGTCTGTCAGTATGTAAAAACATGTTAACTGGAGTTCCACAGGTATTAGCACTAATAATGTTTGTGGTCTGTGTGAATGATATACCAGAAAATATAGACAGTTACATCACTGTTTGCATATGACACTAAATTAATGAGGAGGGTGAATAAAAAAGATTGTGAGATACTACAACAAGAATTAGAAAAAAATAGCAGAATGGTCATGCATATGGGAAATGGAACTTTATACAAAAAAGTGCAGCATATAAGGATTTGGAATGAGCATAAGAAAGCTGAAGGGACTTTACTCAATGAGGAATGAAGAAATTAAAAAGAAGTTTGAAGAAAAAGACCTTGGAGTAACCATTGTGGATAACTTGTCACCTGAAGAAAAGACCTAGAAGTAACCATTGTGGATAACTTGTCACCAGAAAAGCATATAAATATAATTACAGGAAATGCCTATGATCTTTTGAGAAATATAAAGGTTCAATTCACTTACAAAGATGAAGATATAAGAAAACTGGTAATGACTCTAATATGCCCAAAATTAGAATATGCAGCTACAGTATGGTCACTGAACAAAAAGAAACATAAGGAAACTAGAAAGAATACAGAGGGCAGCAAGAAAGCTTTCCCTAAGTTTAAGTGAATGGTCATATGGAGTAAGGGCTGCAAATACAAGGTCTTACAACTTTAGAACAGAAAAGAGAAAGAGGAGATCTAATTGTAATCTGGAACATCAGTGGCACAAGAGGACATGGAAAGAAATTAAGAAAGACAACTGCAGGAGAGATATCAAGAAGTTTAGCTTTTCACAAAGATGCTTAGAGGTGTGGAATGGTTTAGATAAGAGAGTTGTTGAAGCAAGAACAATCAGTAAGTTCAAAGAAATGTTGGATTTTTTAGATATAGAGACAGGACAGCACAAGCTTAGCTCTTCCCATATGTTACAACTAGGTAAATGATTCTCTCTCTCTCTCTCTCTCTCTCTCTCTCTCTCTCTCTCTCCCCAAGCTTTGTTTTCCACGCAGTGAAAGTGCTTCTTTGTTTAGAGATATAGTGAGCCATCACTCCATATTATTTCTTAGAAAATTACTTCAATTTTGCATAAAATGTCATGTTAACTGATTTCTGTATAGATATTCTCTAGTGTTGAACAGATTAATTAGATTTTCATTATTTTAAATGGGAATATTCATTTCATGATACGAGTGTTTTAAGATATTAGATATGTTATGAAATGAATTAAATTTGTAACCTGAGACACGACTCTACCTCACAGCACTACTTGCATTTTGTAACGACTTGATTGTAATGTAATTGATATCATTCTTTTTTTATCTCTCTCTGGGACATAATAATAAACTTCTCATTTCTTGCATTGGAATATAAGGATTGTACTTAAGTCTAGATAATATTGTGACCTCGGTCATGGAATGGATGAAGGAAATATCATTGTATACCATTGTAAATAGATTCTTATTTATTAATTTGTTTTAAATCATGATTTCCATTCTCTTTTCACTCCCTTTCAGAATACTGGAAGTTATTAAGATTCATCTGAAATCAGCTCAGAAATCCCGGGAAATGGCAGCTTACCTGGCTTCCCGCTTCATCACCCGACCTGACTTGCGAAATGAGTTCCTGCCACAGTTCATAGAGTACTGTTTTGAGGTGAGGCAGCACCACAATGCTTCATAACGAGATTTTTTCTTTTGACTATAGGTGTTTTTTTTCCTTCTTTTTGTTTTTGTAACAGTATTTTCCCCTTTGCTTCACCAATTTTTATCATATGCCCATATTTATCAAATTACTATCACTAAAAGATGGAAATAATTTAGAAATATACAACTGCTTTCAGTAAAGCAGTTGCTCATCTGGATTGATTTATTATTAACAAATTTTTATTTTTGGATAGCAGTCTTACCATCTGCTTTAGTTATTATCTCCAACTGCCAAATTACATGTAATCCTTGTTGTGAGCCACAGCTCAGGTTAGAAAGTGTGCAAGCATGAGCCACAACTCAGGCTGTAGGAAGTTAGATAATTTCTCTAAAAGTTCCTGCGCTTGCACTGGCAAATGTGCATGTGATGTGTAGTAGGATGCCTATTGACCAGTATCTAGGAGGGTTGCAAATTGTATAATTTTGCAAAACTAGGCTCAAAATGTTCCTTTACTATCTAAAGATAATCCCTGAGCAATGTTTATTTCACATAATACCTGTTCCTTCTACCATAGGCAATGAACACATTGTTTCTTTGTGCTTGTTAGTATGTAAAATCAAGTCCCCCTTTGCGCTTGCCGCTGCGTCTGTTTGTCTACTCCCTCCAATGTCCATCCTTGTACCCCACTTCTCTACTGACACTCATTGTGGCTACACATTGTATCTCTGCTCGTGTTTCTTATTTCCTGTCGCTTTGTGCTTCATGTCTTCTTCGTGTGACTGTTACTCTTGGTGATCAGTGGCAGACAAATTTGCCTCCTCATCTTCTGTATTTTCAGTATTCCATGAAAAGCTTTACTTTTTGCATTACAAAACCATGCAGTCTTGGTGGTAAAACTTGTAAACAATTGATAAAAAAACATACATAAGACAGTATTGTATGGCAAAATCTACATTAGCCACCAGACTGAAAAACAAAGTAGCTGATATGGCAATGGATGTGAAAAAAGCATTTTAAGCAATCTGTAACAGTGGAAGAAATATAAAAATGATATTTTTTATATTCAAACAGCCATTTTGAACAAATTAAGTTCAAGTATTGAGTTTCCATTGTAATTTGATAAAGGAGTCGAGTTTTATTTTGTATGAAGATAAATAAGAACTTGATATAAAAACTGCAAAATAGAAAAATTACTAACACTTCAGAACACTGAACAAACATAATGTATGATATAGTCTTAGGGTGCAGTCACACCACATGATTTGCTGTGTAGAGATATTTTTATTAGAACAGCCTGTCCTGTTGCATACTTGCATATTTAAAATTTCAGTAATGGTTATGTTTTTAAGGTTGTGTACATATTTCCATCCTTATAATATAGTGTGAAGTATGAGTCTTATAGTATGTAAAGTTTAAGCTGTAACTCCTGTCTATTATTGAGACTAAAGGAAACAAAGAAAATACAAGGAGTGTCTGCAGCATCCTCCTGGGAATGTTGAACTGTAGCAAGTGTTTTGTAAGGCTATATAGTGAAAGTCTGAAAGTAGTAATGATATTGATATTCCAGATAGTGGTAATGATATAACTAGAATTTGATATTTACAGACAGTTACTCATTACTTCTTCATTGTGTATATTGTAGAAATCTTTATAAATGGCATGGAAATCTTTTTATTATTTCTTCTGAGGTTGTGAATTTAGGAATGAGTATGAAAATAAAAGTATTGCCTTGTTGTAGAGAAAAGAGACTTGCCATATTTCTGACACTACTTCTTCCTCATAGTCTACTTAACTCACATTAAATACATTTTCTTCTGTCCTTTCCTTGATATTTTTACAAGTCCATTTAGATTATACACCCACAGTAAGGATCCTCACTGAATTTTGGTGTTGTGTGTAGATCTATTTGAAAAGGGTGTTATAGGAAATTTTTAGTGATGGAAATGGGAACATAAACTCAGGAAATGTTCATATTATTTTTCATTTAGAGTGTACAAATGAATTGCATTTTGATATCATTTTAAATTCAATCAGTAAAAATAGCCACAATTTAAATCCCCAGTACGGGAGGGCATTACTACCGATGGACATAGACATGGGTAGATGACTTGAGGGGTTATGAGATGGCAGCTGTGTGAACTCAGTTTGGTTTGTTTTTTGGATATTAAGGTTTCCTAGCTTATACATAGCCTCAGTATGAATCTTTTCATGTTTCTCAGCTGTGTCAGTTTCATATTAATTTCTTTGAAGGATGTTCTTAGAACAAACATCAGGTATACTGTATGAGGCCTCTAAAAGTAAAGAGGCATTCTGACTCAAAGTACTTTTGATTTATGGGCCTTCAAAATTGTCTAATATATTTTTATGGCATCTTCACAATAATATGCAAACTTGAAATACACTAAATGATCAGCCAGAAATGTAATTTAAGGCAAAGCTATCAGTCTAAGCTTTATTACTAATCTACAGGTTTTGGAGAAAGAGCCCCAAGGCAGTGTGTATGATGTGTTCCACAAACTTGGTGTGCTGAGAGCTCTTGGCCTCATCTTTAAGCACGGCAAACGTGAGGAAATGTTAGAGTTCTCACAGAAAATGTTGCCTCGGCTGGTAGCTTGCGGTGTTACTTCCTCCACGGACACACCAATAAGAAAGCTTGCCATGAAGATTATCCAGCGTATTGGTGAGTGCTGCCTTTCATAGATAATCATCATTACTATTTTCATCAATATTGTCAACAAAAAAATCATGAATACTATAACTGTAAGAAATGCCTAGTGCTCACTCTAGCTTATCAAGATGACTTCTAATGAATTGCATTCCAGTTTTATCTTAAAATTGGGAGTATCATGAGAAAGCTTGTATTTTTTACAAATATGAATAGGCTCAGAAAACATTTAAAAATTTTTAAGAGTGAAGGTTTGATGTATGGTGAAAAAGGTTAACTCTCATAGATAGTAATGCTAAAATGTTCACCTATAGTGACTATAGTAAGGCAGTAGCCATGAAAGAATTTTGGGTCATGTTTTTCTTCCCTATCTATTTCAAATGTAAGATGAATCAACAGGATAGTATTTTACTGATGATTTTTCATTGGCAAAAAATTTTAATTTTTTGTTTCACTGTAAATATTCATGACCTTTCTGCCTTGAATACTTTTTTATTCAAATAGACATTGTTTAGAGTAAACTTTGATGTCAAATAGACAGACCCAGTTTATTTTTTCAATATTTCATTGTCATATGCAATAGGTGGTTGCTTTTTTAGTATTACGATAACTTATTTCATTGAACATTTCAAAGTCTCCTGAATTTTCATATTTTGTGAATGAAGTGTGAGGTAAGCAAATAATGTAGTAATTTTTAACAACTTTTCCATCCTTACACTGGCATGTGCCTGCTGCCACTATTATGAGCTTTGTGTTGATCTTTCATTCACACTTTCCTTATTCCTGGTAACAAATATTTGACTACCTGCTTTCCCATTTTCTTAATTTTTCACTAGCATTTCTGGAATAACTAAGGTGCATGCTCCACGTATGGAGCATGCATAGAAACTCACAAAGTGACAAAGTGTGACCACCAGGAGTGGCACCATAGGGTAGACAAGGCGATGCGTCCCCCAGCATATGCCATATGATTGATTGATTGATTGATCTGTGTTGTGATCATATATATATATATATATATATATATATATATATATATATATATATATATATATATATATATATATATATATATATATAAATATTCATTTATTTATTTATTTATAAAGATCTTGCAAGATTCAAAAGGAAATAGCTTTTTGTCATTCCTAGTACCAGAGCCATGGGGGCCAACAGATATCTTGTAGCCAGCTTTCTCAGTGGCAGTGACACTGTAGCACAGAAAAGAACAATTTTTAATTCCCTAGTGCTTAAAACTTTTCATTATCTTAAACAACCATCTCTACTTCCATTGTTTGTTTTTTGTAAATAGAATAGATTGCTTTACAGAAGTAAAGAATGTATGTAATAGTTAACACATAACTATGGATTTAATTTTCTTCAGGACTGACTTTCTTGAAGCCGAGAATTGTATCCTGGCGGTACCAGCGAGGTAGCAGGAGTCTGGCTATCAATGTGCTGGGCAGTAAGTCAGAATACATGCAAGGAGATGCAGCTGGCAAGAATACTGAGGAGGATGATGAAGAGGTGGGAGAAGATGTGGAGGAGGTGATTGACTATCTGCTGCAGGGGTTGAAGGATCAGGACACAGTGGTGAGGTGAGAAATTAATCCTTAGTGATAGTCATGGTCAATACTTGAGCAACATTACAATTCACTCCTGCTGTGCTCATTTACTCCCTCACTGTTAAATCTTGAGATCTGCTTGGAATACACCATTTATCTGTTTTGTAAAGATTGTCAGCACATCGAAGGATGGTTCCACTCATGGTGCTTTTTTAGACATGGTGGAATCAGAAGTTTTTTGCGTTATCAAATTTCTTCAAGTGCCTAACTGTCTTCCACCTCTCATCACTGTAATGTTGCATCTCTTGCTACCTTCTATTGCTATATTCATGTGAACTACTCTTATGATGCTGATCCTTCTCTCTAATGCAAGATAATCAATATTCTGTCACCCTGTTTTTTTATTTTTTTATTTTTACATATAAACTGGAACTCATGGCCTGCTTTTTCATTTCCTCCTTCCTATGACTCTCTCTCTCTCTCTCTCTCTCTCTCTCTCTCTCTCTCTCTCTCTCTCTCTCTCTCTCTCTCTCTCTCTCTCTCTCTCTCTCTCTTGTTGCCCCTCAGCTGGAGCTCTTTCTACATGAGAAAGAAAAATAAGAATAAAAATACCAGCCTAGTTTGGCGTTAGCTTGATCTACAGCCATCCAGGACACTAGTGAATCATAGAATGTGCTGATATTGATAAGCTGCTATTATTTCAATATGTTTGTGTGGATAGAAATGGACAGTGTTACAAAAGTGTTACATTGTTTTGTACATGTTCATCTTGTATTTTATTGTTTATGAGATTGTATCATGTTGAGTTTTATTTTGTGTTTCTGCCTATTTTTTCTGTGATACTTTTCTAATTCTTGTTTGCCCTTCTTCAGGTGGTCCGCTGCTAAGGGCATTGGCCGAGTGACTGGCCGGCTTCCAAGAGAATTTGGAGATGAGGTTGTGGGAGCAATTCTGGAACTGTTCTCTTCTCGGGAGTCTGACAAAGCATGGCATGGAGGGTGTCTGGCTCTTGCTGAACTAGGTAAGGGACGGTGGCAGGAGCATAATGGTTGTGGTGTCTACTATTACATTTTGTATCATAATGAACAAGTTGATG